>JAFFZH010014674.1:28753-40628 GCA_018420115.1 Euura saliciscinereae
GCTGTTTTAAATTTAAACCCTGTGATAATAAAATGGTTAAATTAAGTATTACGAATAAATATTGTTTACGTATATCTTTTTTCATTTTCATTCTTTCGCTTCGGATGCTGCGTCCTTTGGCCTTTTTCTTTTATCGATATCGGAAGATAATTAGAAAGAAAAAAAGAAAAAATGACGCCAACTGAAACTGCGAATTAATCACTGATGATATAATTTTAACAATAATTAATATTGATGATGTTATATACATATATATATTTTTTTTTATAGATTTTTTTTTCAAACGCGTAATGTGATATGATGATACTACCGAGGTTGGCCATAGCCCCGTTAACGTTGCGTATAAACTAGTGAAGGTGTGCACGTTATCGTTCTGTAATTATAATATTCTAATTATATTGTTAAGTTAGAATAACATTCAGTAATACTATACTGTATACAATAACGACTAGATAATAGTACAGCAGTAGATAGTTAGATGGATAGTTAGTTCGCTGAATATTCTATGTACACGTAAGCGATGTAATAGCGGTTATAACTCTGACAAGAATTATAAGAAGAAGTATGTTATATAAATAGATAATAAGTTCTAGTATATATATATATCTATACATATATAACCTTAGGAAGTATATATCATATAAATATACACACACACATATATACAAACAAATATAAATATATTATATATAAGGCAGCAAGTGTATATATTGTATATACGAAGAAAAATTAATGTTTAAGTTATATAGTTTAACCTCAGCATTATCATTGATTATTATTATTATTATTATTATTATTATTATTATTATTATTGTTATTATTATTATTATATTAACAAGGACTAGTATAAGCATATGTAATAGGTATATGTTACATAGGTATATACGATATATTATACATGTTGAACAATATATTATTATTATTATTGTAAATACAAATGTTCATGGTATACTATGTATCATAGCTAGGATAAATAACGAGTATGATTATTATAAGTATTTATCTTTGGTCGGACGTAAGGCGTTGATTACGAGTATCAGATTCCGATCGTTCAAGATTAAAGAATGATTATAAAGATTTATAATTGTTGTCTTTGATTTTGAAATTCAAGTCACTAAATTGGGTACAATGATAGGAATTGCTTTTATTTAAATACGTTTTTAAACACCGATGATGACAAAAAAATAATCATAAAAATAAACTGAAGACGGTTTGAATCAATCGTTGCAAAATCTTATCGAAAGAAATGTACTCGTATCTCTAGTACCCCTAACTTTATTGTCATGTTGATGATAATCATTCTTAATCATCATTCTTTTCCAACTATATCATGTCTTTGTTGCTAACAACGGAAGAAATGATCGGATATCTGTGAAGGAAAAATGTGCCATAAAGGAAAAAATGTTTGGAGATAAATGTGAGCTGACTTATCTGTTTTATTTTTTTATTTTTTTTATCATTATCAACACCTAATGATCGAATTGTAAAGGTGCAAAGTAAACAAAAGTTCGTATAGATAAGAGAAGAAAACAAAAAAGATTTTTTAATCAACTTTTGTTATCTTTTTTCTTTTTAGACATGAAATTTTAAACTTGATAAAAACAAAGCTACTGTATAAGTATAATAATAATAATAATAGGGATAAAAATAATGATAATGATAATAATAATAACAATAATAATAATATGAGAAGAAAAGAAAATTTATATTTCGTTTCTATTTTGCGAGTTTTCTATTTACTTTTTTCCTGGTTTTGTTTTCTAGTGTATATATATATACAATAATTTTTTTTTATACACAAATAGCTGCGATTCAATTTTTAACAAGAGTACCCCCTTTTGTCTTTTTTTGTTTATTTCTTTCTACTTCAAACACTAATTCGTTCAATAGTCGACACATATATCTAAATAATTATATTTTTTATCATATGGGCATTTAAGTTCCTAAGTTGAAAATAAAATATCTACCGGAATATTAAAAGTTTCTGAAATCACATTCATTCTATCTTCATTTCCTTTTCTTTTTTTTTTTTGCTTCATATTAAAACACGCGCCATTCGGTCTCAGTCCATCGACACGCCGCCAGAATGCGCTGGTGGTACCAAACGCGTTTGGATCGTTCCGAGATCTGCCGTACCGGGACGTATCGCTCGCATCCGCGCTTTCGCTCGGATGCAGAGCAGCAGAGTGTAGAGTAAGCACATGCATGTGGCAACGAACGTTATTATTTCCTCATTTTGTAATATAGCGAGGCAAACGTCATTACAGAAGTTACAATTACCTTATAATTGCCTTTGATATTGCCGTTGCGATGGACCCGTAATCAAAGGCTATGAATAAAATCCTACATTCAACGGTCAGCGATTATCTCCGCGGCTACTTCGCTCTCGTCTCTCGTCTCAGCCTCTTACCTCCGCGATTTCTCATTCCTTAAGTTACTCCGAAGGAGAACCCGCGCGCGTTATTCTACCTCCCTACTGCCTACCTACATCCCGGGAAAATTTAAAATCATTTTACGGCAGCCATAAACCGGTAACCTGTTTAACCAGTATTTCTCTCCCGGCAAATAGCCTATAGGGTTTGTAAAAAATGAATTCTTTCGTTTTTCTTTACTCAGTATAACAAAGATCATTTTTCGATTTCAAATTCGAAAGAGAAAGAGAAAAATCGAAGAAAGTCTTTAATAATACAAATATTATTGAAGAATTATCGCCGTCCTTGACACATTTACTTCGTTCGCTCTTTGTAGACACGTACGCTTTTAATAATATTTGTCAAGCATAAATATTCATCTTCATTGCCCCTCGCCTCGGCCCTAGGGCAGAGTCCCTCTCGCCGAATCCACCTACCTACGTAGCTAGCTAGCAAGCTACCCTACATTACGCGAACAAATTGGAACAAAGTTTCGTAAGTCGCGTGGCTGCAACGCTTGGCAACGTTGCCGTGAGAGACGATGAGTGTAGGACTATAGGGCGACAGGGAGCGGTTTGTGCCTCGTTGCTGAGGTGGTCGACGGGCGGTGGGAGACGTTGTGTTTACCTCACCACCCCCATGGCAACCGGCAAACACCCCCGCGACAATGTTGCGCCTCGTCGCATGCTCCGCGTATCATACATATTTTCTGCCTGCACGGTCACGCGCGGTGTTATAACCCGGTATCTCATAGACCAGTGGCAGAGGTGAGGATGCAAAGACGAGAAGAAGAAGAAGAAGAGAAGATACGAGGACATCGATAAATCCAGAGATTCGGGACTCCGTCGGTAAAGAAACCTCGGCGTTTACGGCATCGTAGTCGGAAGGCGAGACCTAACCCAGAGCTGCTACGGAGGAGTTTTCACCCACCAGACAATAGTTTGCCGTATCGACCTAGCGGAGCCACCCTCCGCTACCCCCTTTCCCACCCTTAGCCCTGCGCCTCGGCACCGTTGGTGCTTACTCGCTTTGCTCACCTCCTTGCTACTTCTCCTTCTGGTCTTCCTCGCTTTCCACCTTTATCTTTATCTTTATCTTTACCTTCGTCCCTCTCTTTCTATTTATACGGTTATTTTTCCCTCTACCATCGAACCCCCTTGCGCACGCCGACACACCGCGATGCCTCTTTACGCGGGTGTAACTCAAGGTTCCTCCCTGTATTAGGTAGCGATGGATTGAAACAGAACTGCGATTGTTAATTCATACATTCTCTTGAAATAAAGATACATTAGTTTACCCATTATTTGGGTCTACATTTTTCTTTCGAACTGTTAATCGAACAGAAAGACAAAAATAAATTACACTCGTGTTGGATTAGCTGTTTCTGACGGACGTAATTGAATAAACGTCTCAGGCATTTTTTGAACAAGTTTCACGTGTCGTTCGTACACGTCGCTACCATGACAGCGTCCAGTTCCCGAAGGTCGAGATTTGTTTCGAAGTTTGTATGAATGAAGCTTATCCTAATATCTTCGAGCGCCAAACAGCCAGCTAGCCGCCCGTTCTTACTTCTCTGGCTCGAGCGTGGTTACTGCCAAAAGTAAAGTTTGACCACGTGGCTCGTCCCGGCAATCGAGCCAAACTTGATTCGCGCCGAAGTTGCGATTTCGAAGAAACTTTGATTCGCCCGTATTTCATACGGTGTGCCGGGGCATTATATCATAAAGCAAGATAGAGCCAGACTGCAGATAACTTTTAACAGACTACGTACAGAGGCGTAATTTTAGCCGTTTTTAGCCTCCCGCAGCAATTTTGTATCGAGTCGAGTCAGACCCATTTTCCTTATCGCGTCGAAGCGCGGAAAGTAAAACGCTGTGACGTCTCGGTTGTTCACGACTCGCGATAACCCACGGCTGATAATGTCTGCCGGTGCAGGATCGAAAGACGGTTACGCAACGGCGTATAATCGAGCGATTCTCAATCACGCTGTCGGAGGATGAACTCGATTCGAGTCCTGACGGGTGCCAAGATGCTATTTCCACGCTCGAGAGCCGGCTGTCCGACGGCCTGACCCCGCGGACTGGGTTATCACACGAACGTCGGCGAGGAGCGAACAGATAGCGATCGCACAGTCGGTGCGTGGCAACTACGTTGACGCAAGGTCGAATAATTAAAATAGCTGGAATTCGCAAACCGAATACGACCTTCGGCCCGCAAGCTACGCGTACCTAACCTCTGTTCGAGTCCATAAGTAGATTTTGCGCACCGTGCGCGTCTCGTTTAATATCCGAATGTTATGTTATTTACTCCTCAGATTAAACTCGAGTTGTAATTTTCCGCATTCTCTATATGCATACTTCGGATTATTTATTTTATTGCATGCTCGATAATTATCAATTATATCTGCACTGAAATAAAAAATATACTCGATAAAAAAAAAGGTTCATTATTTTCCCTCATGACGTACGTACAATTCATACGCATGTACAATATGCCTCTGGCCCCTCGTTCGACATTGTCTCGCCTCGCCGGGTGGTCCTACGTTTTCGTAGATCATCTTAAGTTTCATGTATACTGAAATTTTTTACGAAAAAAAACAATCGGAAAGTCGCAGAGGGTTCATAGAATTCAAAGACCGTACACTTCTTTATTGTGAATCATCGAGTTTTATTCTCAAGCTACCGTACACACGAGTTAGAAATGTGTAAGCGAATCATTGAGCGCTGAACAACGCCAGGTGGCTGATGACAGAGAAACACACAAGACTGTGTGCAGAGTACGTCGTGTATCACCGCCACGTGATCATCGAGACTCGGTTTATACTTCGCAGCATTACGTGATTCTGAAAGAAATAAATTAAAATTAACGTCACGCAGAGTAACGAAGCTAGTTAGAGGTTTTCAAGCTAGGAGGAAATTTAGAAAAATTAAGGGGCGGTAGTTGGACGTCGAAACGCGTCTCCGCTGCATCGCTGCCTAATAAAATGATGTCCCAGGCAGCCGCCGTCGGTCCTCAGCCCCATACACGCGGTTGGGGGCAGAGTGGGAAGGACTCGGAGAGTAGAGAGAAGTTTATTGATTTTTAGGGTGACACTGTCAACTGGCGTTGAGTCCCCGCGATGGGAGACTTTCAAGCGGGAAAAAGAAAAGAGAGAAGTATAGAGCGAGAGAAAGAGAGAGAGAAGAAAAAAGAAGAAAAACGTATATGACGCGGCGCTAGTGACGCGAAACTAGTGACGCCGCGCACGTTGCGTTGCAACGCAGGGTCACCTCTCGACCGACGCGAAAATCGGGTGTATTTTCTTCGCTCTTTACGATCCTGAATAATAAATGAATAAATAACGCAAACCAAAAATCAGATATCGTTCCCTTCCTTGATCCACGTCGTTTAAGTGTGTTTTGTCGGGTATATAGAACCGCGTAGCGCTAGCTAGAAAAAAAAATTGTCGAATAAAAAACGAGAAGAAGTAAAGGTAAAGAGCGGCGGGGGGGGGGGGGATAAAAAGGTTGGTGTATTAAGCAATACGATAGCGGGGCGCCATGTGGTGCCTTCGGACGTCGCCGCGGAGCGTCGAGAGTCGCCACTGCCTCTGCTAAAAATGGCAGCACTCGGTGGCTTCTCGCAGGATAATTTTTGCCGAAGACCTAAAAAGAAATCTACCAGTTGACAGTTGGGCGCAGGGAGGACCGGCGCACGTGGCCCGAGCGCGAACGATAGTACCAAGTTTTCGGTCGAGTTTTCTGCGTGTGCGTGCGTGCGGTTATATGTATATGTGCGCGTCGTCATTTATAATTGTTCCGATGTTTCTACTTTATTATACCGCGATACGATAAATTATCGTGATACATCCACGTAAAGTTTGTTCTTCTCTGAATGAGTGAAAATAAATAAATAACAAAATAACAGATCACTTATCGAGCGTCAGTGAATTGTTAAAATTTATCAAACACAAATAAAAAATAAAAAAAGTGAATATACAATGTCGAATTCGGAATAATGCGACTATTCGAGGTGGGTAAACCACCGCTTTAAGTTTTCCTTGTGAAAAAATAAAATAAAATAAAAAAATAAACAGATTTCCTTATTATTACTATTATTTTTCTAGGATATAATTTAATACAGTTTTTATAAAAAAAAAAACTGCGAGTCGCCTCGGTTTTGTCAAACTTTTCGCCGCGATTCCGTAGGATTCCTTGTTTTGATTTGTTTCTTGTCCGCTAGTCAATAGATGAACTGTTTTTTCGTCGCTGATAACGTTGGGATTCTTCGTTGTTTATTTTAACGGCCAATTATTAATTCCCAATCGAATTATCCGAGGATGCCGAGCGACTTTGAGACCGGATTTAATTCACCCTCGATATTTAATTGGAATTTATTTTGATCAGTGTGGTGTTTACTTGCTTGCTCTAGCCTCCTCTACTCGCGGGCATCTCCCTCCCTCTCTTAAGGGAGTCTTGTGTGTTTGGAATGTCGCTAAATTTCAGCGTCACAACGTGACGATTGTTTAAAAGTAATGTGAAAAAAAAACCGCCACAAAAGAAAGAAGAAGAAAAAAAATATGGATGAAAAAGTTGTCTCGATGATAATTTTTACTACAGTCAAAAAAAACAAAACACTGTGAATCGAAAAAGTGGAGTGTGAAAGAATATATATATTTTTTTCTAGTGATTATGTATTAAACAAAGTTTCGAAAAGACTGAATCAAAACAAACGGAAATAGATAATCGTGTGGCAAAAAAAACAAGCGAAGTAGAAATAAACGAGGGATAACTTAAAAAAAAATGCCGGCAACTAGATTCGCTTGTTTTTACTCGCCGTATTTGCGGCTATCGTCCGATATTCCGTTTGACAAAAATACGAAAACGTCCGCAAGGGATAAACTAGATTTCGGGATATACGAGAGCTGAATTTGACCAGTGTTCGAGCTACGGTTCTCTTTCTCTTATGTGCCACACGTACAGCGTACGTTCGAGGTTAGGTCGCCGGCGGTACATAACCTCTACCCATACGCGAACGCTGACATTATTCTGTAGTAAACAACCCGAGTTATCGTTATAAACAACGTTGAGTGGTTTAATAATTCGTGAATATCGAGTTTTTAACTATCTGATAATCCGTAACTGCGGGATGAGTTCATTGATGAACAAATAATGAAGGCGAATGGAACAAACAATGGTGATTTTCTCATTTTATTTTTTATTTAATCGTTATTTTTTTTTTTTTTACGATCTTAACACCATCGATTATTGTTTAGATTCGTTTACTTTACACGATGTGACAGATTTCCACATCTCCTGGATAAAAACAGGGTCTATGGACAGTAGCTGGGTTCATCTAACCTGCCATAACCTAAATCGACGCGTTTTAGACGATATTTAGTAGGATTTATTCCTCATTTGAATGTTAGAAGCGCTTTTTATGCTCCGCTAGATACTTTCGACGACGATCGACACAATTTCTATGAATCTTGGGCCTCTAGTCGTTCATTTTGTCTCATGTTTTCATCGTTTTCATGTCGAAGATGAGGAATACACTAAAAATCTGTTCCTCGGTAGCCAGAATGGATGATATTTCACCGATAATGGAGAAAATTTAACGAAATATTCACTTTCCTCGGTCTCCCGCCTCTCGTATGGCTCCGTTTTACAATATCCTCCGGCTCGGAGAGCTTCGGAGTAACTTTGGACTCAGCTGAGCGCGTTACTGGATCAAGATAACATTCGGCGTCGAAGCTTCATGGAGTCAGTTGACCATTCATTGCCTCGTAGGCATATCAAATAGTCAATCAAATAATCATCAATATTGATGAGATAGATTCAAACCGAGGCAAGACAATCAGAAAGAAAACAGACTGGGTCTTGTGTCTCCTTAAGAAACCAGATTTCATTTTCATTTGTTCATTTATCAATTAATTTATTCGATCTGTTGGAATACAGTGCGAGAATATAATTCAAACGAATATAAATTAAAAAAAAAACTAATCAAAAATACCCTCTTAATTCTTCTTCATTTGCACTATAAAGTTCGACGTACGGGTTTAGAATACAATTTTATTTAGAAAAGTAGACAATCGTTAGAGAATAATGATAGAATGAATCGAAACTAAACGACAAAATTGATCCTTTGCATCGATAGAAGCTGCGTATGGTTTTGAACCTTGAAATATCATTACCTTCCTATAAATTCTCACGATTGATCTCCCTTTGCTCTCTGTTAAAGGCTGTAGCCGCCTAAATACGCCACTGGCTGCCACTACCACGCTGGAGGACCCAGGGACCCCTGCCTCCTGGAAGGGCCCGCCGCCCGGATCGGAGGCTTCGCCATTCACGCCAAACTCTGTAGGCCAGGGTCCAGGTCCTGGTTCAGGTCCTTACAACAACTCGGGAGGTCCGCCAAGCAACACGGGGGGTTTTCAGGGTCCTAGCCCGTTCCCCGGTGGGGCGGGAAGTCCGGCGGGAGCTCCACCTTATCAGGGGCCTCCCCCGGGCTCCGGTACTCCTCAATACACCGCTTCGCCCGCGCCTAGCGGCTCTTCGACCCCGGGTCCAGTGCCGCCCCCAAATTCTTCAGGGTTTCCCCCTCCGCCGAACAATTCAGGGCCCCCATACAATGGCCCTGGTCCAAGCCCCTTTGGGTCTCCCTCCGGAGGTCCTCCCCAGTTCGTCGGAAGACCCGGATCCTCCGGACCCCCGTTTGTGCCCCCTGGTGCAGGAAATCCCCACTTCGCGAGCCCAGGACAACCCTTTGGCGGACCGCAGTACGGCATGCCGCCTGGTAGCCCTTTCGGACCCGGCGGACACCCTATGGGAGGTCCTATGGGACCTGGACATCCCGGCATGATGGGACCTGGGGGACCCGTCGACAGGATGGATCAAGGGTGAGTGTATTTTGCTTTATCAACATCTGAGGTCTCTCGGTTCGTTCAATTTGGGAACGGAACTTGATTTTCGGTCCTTGATTCTACGCAAGGAGAAACTTAAGAGGAGACTTTGAAAATCGCTATTAGAGGTCGTCCAAAAAATGCTTCCAGCAGTTTTTGAATAATGGTAGTACGGACTGTGTAAAAAAATTTCAGCCTCCTGTGAAGAAGATTTTGCTCACCGCTGCCGAAAATTCCTTGCGCTTACACTTTCATAGCAGGAGGCTGACATTTTTTTGCACAGTCCATACGAGCATTATTCAAATTTTTGTATACACCTCTTTTTGATATTGTCAGAATTTCAAAACCTATTTTTGCCCAAAATTTCACCGAACTCTCCCCTTAAGTCTGGTTTCCAGTTTGAAGCATCGTCTGGAAAAGAGAGAGAAGATTTTCTCTCATTATTCTTGTTCTGTAATCAAGTTCTGCGAACACTAGGAAGATGTTCTCTTAGCGAATGATCGGAAAACCTTTTTAGCCAGTGCATGTTAGGCTTAAGTACACAATTCACACACCTCTGAACTCTGAACACGACTGGAAATGTATGAATGTGATATTTTATGGCTTTCCGTTATCTGTGGGAGGTGAAATTGATCGATTGGTCAATTCGGGAGTTCTGCTAAACACAGTATTTAGTATTCAGTATTCCGAACGGCGTTAGATACGCTTCAAACGATTCTAACTCATTAGAATAAAATCTAATGGTGATTCGTTAATTTATGAGCACTCTGGAGCCAGTGCGTTGAGCGTGTTCTTGTGTATCAATGACGAAAGTGATATTCGATATGCTCTAAGATATCGATAAATCGCGTACATTCCGTGATTGCACACGGTGCTACCGAGTCCGGTGGGTACATCGGAGGATCCCGGGTAGGTAGAAAATACGCAACTGAATAACTCGCTTACTCACACCGCGTTGGGGACAGAATGAATGTTATTTATTGTCAGAACCCTCACGGTCCGCATTCTTGTTGATAACTCCGAAAGTATCGCGTGCGGTCAAACCGGACCAGCAGAGATTCGTCTCAATTACTATACCGCGGACCGTGATTAACGTTGGGTTTGTTTTGTTCCTGTGTCAGAATCGAAAGCGAATACTAGAGATTCGATTCTGGGAATCAATAATTCTCGGTAAAATAAACGGCTCGGTTTCGGACGTCAGAAGGATTACGAGTCAGCTGAGGTTCTAAATCGGTAAAAATTATATGAAATCGGTGGTGAAGGGTTTCACTGCATGAGATGATAGTTCTTACAATTAACCGAGAAACGATCATGTTTTCAATCTATGATTCAATTAGTCATCAAAAATGAATCTTCTTCAAGGGACTAATTAGAGACGGGGTTTGTAATCCTCTAACGATCCTGGATCCTAGTTTCTGATCCCTTCGATGTCGCTGTTTCTGATACTCGACTAGATTAGTGTCTGCAGTAGGTTTTTAAATGTCAGGGAAATCTGGAAACGCGGGAATTCGGGCTCGTATTCTGGAATTTTACAATTTTTCACCTACTGGTTGTACAATTTTCTATAATATCTGGAATCTTGTGCCAATCCTAAAGTTACCTTAGTTTCTTTAAATTACAATGTTTATTGGTACGTTTGGAAATTGATCAAATCCGAAAATTTTCCCATTTCAATTGAATCAAGGCTGCTTAAATTTTTTCGATTCCAAATTTATCTCCCAGTTTGATTCCTGAAGCGTCATAGGAAGACGTCTTCGTCGAAAAATTTAAGCCAAAAATAGCCTACTTCGAATTAAAAAGTGGCGAATTTTTCAAAATTTAACAATTCTCAAATCATCGTTTATCGGAAACGCAATAATTAATGAATATTCGGTAATTGAGTTTGTGTAAAATAAAATTGAAATAAAAATGAACAATTTTATTTTCCAACGAAAACTTTTGTTGTTCAGGTTATGAAGAATTTGCATTTAAAAATGTGTTGCTTGAGTAAATTAGGTTTAAAAATATATCGAAAAATTGAAACTCATGCAACTGAAAAACCGGGAAATGTCAGAGAATTCGATATTCCATCGACACTGGACACTTTGATTATTTCAATAATTATAAGACGAGGATTTATGAATGTCATAAATAAAATAAATATTTATGTTAAAAGAGTGGACAACAGTATTTTTCAGATAAACCAATCCTTCGAATCAAAATTTGAACCTTATTTCTCGATTAATATAGCCTAAATACTTGACTGCCTGATTGTTTAATTATTTCTTTAAACATTGCTCAACTCTTTTCGACCTAATTACTGTAGGAGGCGGTTTCCATGTAATTATTTAATTAATAATCCTCTCACTCCCATAAGAAAGGTTGAAATTGAATTATTAACTACCAAACGAGCCCTTCCCCCGGGTCGGTCAACCCCTACGCCCCCTCTCTTCTCATTTGCTTTTCAAGAAAAAAATGTAATAATAATAATAATATTTCTGCATTACTTTTAGTATCGTTTGTACCCACCCCTCCCCTATACCCTGATCCCTATGGGGAGGTCGAAATATTTTTCTATACGACTGTACGTGCCTCCCCCCCCCCC
>JAFFZH010014675.1:0-16617 GCA_018420115.1 Euura saliciscinereae
GCGAAATTTGAACCTCTATTGAGTATTACAAGCTTTTTCGTTACAGTCCTGTTTTCTCTATATACCCGCAACGTGTAGCTCTGCGTGTAGCCCTCTTCCTTTTTCCCATCTGGGCTTGGGACCGGGAATGATGGAGTTCGTTGCATACAGGGTTATAGCTGCTGCTCACTCTAATTTTCCTTGACCATTCGAATATTGAATATCGAATATCGTTATCGCATAAAAAAATCCTTCCAACATTTTTTAAATAATGGTAGCTTAGACTGTGACAAAAAAACTTCAGCCTCCTGCGGTAAAAATGTAAGAGCAGAGAACCTTGCGATGAAGATTTTGCCCACCGCTGCCTAAAATTCCTTGTCTACACTTTCATCGCAGAAGACTGCATTTTTTTCACAGTCTGTACTACCATTATTCAAAACCTTCTGAAAGGATTTTCTTGTATACCTCTCTCCAACATTGTGGGAATTGATAAACCAATTTTTGCCAAAAATTTCACCAGTCTTCTGTCAAATAATATGAAGCCTGTTGGGTATAATGTTAGGTATGTAACTCCAGAATTGTTGATACATTACATTATGGTCCGAACCTAGATAATTTTTCGCAGACTCTGATAAAAGTTTAGAATAAAACTAACGATAAAATAATCATTGTCCCAATTAGAAAATCAGCAGAGAAATTATGTCATGTACAATGAATAATTTGTCACAGGTAATCTTGGAGACGATTAGGGCATTTAAGTGAACAAGTTAAGTATTTATGAAGAAACGTGACAAATGTTCGTATCAACGTTTTCTTTGCGACTTATTGTACTCGGACATATTCCTACGGTAAGAGCCATTTGTATAGAAATCAGCTATTTTTTATCCCTGATACTTTGAAAAAATCGGTAGGGCTTTACCTGAAATTTCACATCAAGAAAAGTTTGGACATAAAACTATTTTGCGAGTTATATGAAACCCAAACCAAGACACTGTAGATGGTAGACGGTCGAGTTTTTAGAACGCACGCCGGTCTACGCTAGACACATTTCATCACACATGTAACTACATATGTATACCTCATCTGGTTGTTAGAGATCTGTATTGAAATGAATCCGAAGCTCGTGTAAGCAAATCCATTTTCACACAATGAACACTCAACCATTTTTCCGTACGTATACGTGTTATTAACCACATTTCTAACCTCAAAATTGCAAGTTTCATGATTTTATGCGAGACACCCCTATTTATTACAATTCAGCTCTTCGATTCATACGTTAACATCTGTGTAATAATAACAGAGAGAAACAAAGCGCATAAGACTTGGAAAATGATGAGATTTTATTGCGACCGACGCAACTGACAGCTCTGTCTCGGGTAATCGATTCTCGATCTTACGTTTGAACATGGCGGTCTATTCACTTCGGTGGCGATTCTCTACTATACAATCGTGCCTTCCGAAGCGCCGTCTGGCGACTAACCTAGGTACGTCGATCGCTGTGAATTCTTGCTGTCTAGCGGTGGTCGCTCTTCTCTCATTTTCATTGTCGTAGGAATAGAGCAATTGAGCTGACTGAAGAAGGAGACGAACAAAATTCTGCCGAGGAAACGGGTATCGGAAACATTCAAATAATCATATCTCAGCTCTCCGTGTACCGATTACATCGAAATTGGGCTCTAATGAAAGCTTATTACGCCCATGTCCCAGGATAAATATTTCAAACCCATGTATGAAGCGAGGCGGAAGAAAGACGATTAAATAATTTTCCCCACTGCCCGGTTCGCTCCCGTTCGGGTAAAGAGACTCGGAGAGTCTCTGCGCCGTGCATTAAATTTTTTTTTTTAATGTACTTGGCGCGAGACTCTACCGAGTCTCTTGATTAACATACGCGAATTCGTAAAAAAAACTCTTGTTGACCGTTTCGTCAACCTAGCAGAACCTAACCTCACTTAATCTAGTAGCCGCACTAGCAGCCGACATGGAACGACAACTTCTTCTTCTTCCTTGTTGGATTTACATGGAACGACAACACGGTCGGTAACTCGACGGCCATAGACAATGTTGTTTCGTCTGTTTGCATGTATTATACTAGATAGATCGGAAACTCTGTGATATTTCAACACCATGTAACTTCCCTATTACTCGAACGACTTTCTATAGTATTATGTATTCAGAATTTGGCAACGACGCTCGGAGAAGGAAACTGAATTGACGATGAAACGGGGTATCTGAAATCTATAATTAATCATATCTAAGCTCTCAGTTAACTGATTACGTTCAAATTGGGCTTAAATGAAAGCTTTTCGAGTCCCGATTCAAAAACGTGCATGCGAATAGCGATATTTGTCACGAAGACGGAATAAACACGACTTGAAAATTGCCGTTCGGCCGAAACAGAGTTCGCTCGGGTATATAGAGCCGTTGAGTCTCTCGCGCGTAAAAAATTTTTTTTTTAATGTACTTGGCTCGAGACTCTACCGAGTCTCTTGATTTGTTTATTGATTCCCCTTGGGGTTACAAGTACTTTCGTTTCATCCGTTCTTACATGACATACATTATATTCTTTTCTAATATATAATATACAACTTATCTCTATACTCTTAACCTATCTTATCTTATCTTATCCTTAATCACCTGTCTTTGTACATAGTTTTCTCATTCACATTTACATTTACATTATCCTTGCCACGTGTCTTTTGTTTGTTTTGAACTCATGCCTTTGCCCGTCTCATTTCCTCTCTTTACCGTGTTTCTCTCTTTTCCTCCTTATATTCTAATTCTTGTGTCATATTTCTCTCTTTCGTCCCTTTTGCCTTTACCGTATTCGCCACTTCTCTCTCTCCTCCCTTCTGCTTTGCTACCGTCCTCTTCTTACTCATTTTTTCCCCCTCTTGTTATTCCATTCTTTGCGATTACCCTCCCTTCTTTTCTCGACTTCCTTTTCCTTTCGTGCTCCGGATGTTCTGTCCACATTCATCCGTACTCACATGCATTCGCTCCTCTCCTCACTCGTCTTCGTTTTCATTCTCTCTTTCTCTTTCTCTTGTTCTCCTTAATCTCTCAACTTCTCGCATCCAATTCTTCCCTTCCCCGTTTTCGTCTAAGACATATTGCACACATTCTTGCCAGCTTCATTTTTCTGTTCCATCATACGTGCTCCCAGGTCTCTTCTCCCCCCCCCCCCCCCCCCCCCCCCCCCCCCCCCCTCCCTCCCTCCCCCCCCCCCCCCCCCGCACACTCTGGACATTCTTTCGTCTTCTCCTACCCAGTACCTTGCCTCTTTGACCTCGCTTCCTATTCTGAATCTTGCTACTCTCTTCCTCCTGCTTTCTCTCCACCCTTTTCTTAGATATTTTGGCACCCCCTCCCTTTTTATCACTCTATACCATCTGTTATACCTCGATTCGACTATTTTTTCCCATCTTTCTTCTAACTCGATTTATCCGTCTATTCTTTCTATTTCTCCATATGACAGTTCCCCTCTTTCCCTGGCTCTTATTGCTTCCCCTTCATCTATGTTTTTTGTTGCGAAGAATTCCCTGCTCCCTTTTTCCCACTTTTCGACCTCTTCTCTTGTTCTTATTCTCTCTTTTATTTCCCGCCAGTATTTCCTCGCTATCTCACTCCCTCTTCCCTCTTCCAGTTTTACCTCGAAGTTTATTTCTCTGTACGTCCTCCCTTACCATGTACCCTGGTGCGTTCCAATCTACTCCAAGTACCCATCTCATACATCGCTTTAATACTTTGGTTCTTAACGGGTTCCGAAGTATTACGGGAAGGGGGTGAGGGAAGGGGATGAAGGCGATGGCGGAGGAGATGGGACTCGCGGCACGCGGGTTTCGAGGATGGCGGTATTGCGACGGGGTTGACGATTGGAGCAGCTACGAGGAGACGGCAGGGAAGTAACGGGTTCCTGCTCAAACTAGAGGTAGCTTGTGGGGCCCAGCCACAGGTACTAGAAATGTCGATCCCCCGGTCATCGTGATTCGTGTCCCCGAAGCGCAGGTAGCGCTTGCGACGGGTTGGGTTCTAGGGAGGCAAGCCGCGTGGATCCCGGACATCTCGAAGTGAAACTCCGAAGCGTGGGGACGCTTGCGACGGAGCAAAAAGGAGACGCGATAGATCCCCGTGATCTTGGGTGAGTCAAACTCCGAAGCGTGGGGACGCTTGCGACGAAGCAAAAGGAGACGCGATAGATCCCGGTGATCTTGAAGTGAAACTCCGAAGCGTGGGGACGCTTGCGACGGAGCAACATGAAGGAGACGCGGTGGATCCCGATAATCCTGAAGCGAAACCCCGAAGCGTTGGGACGCTTGCGACAGGGCGTGGGCCAAAGACACGAGGATAGGTTTCGAGGGTGAAGGTTTCGAAGAAGGAGGTTTGGGGTTGGTAGTTCAAGAAACTGGTATTTGGGAATTGGTAAATGATTTTAATGAACTGCGTGTTGGCGGTGTACAAGAGTTTGAGGTCACCCCGCGACAAGGGAGCCTCTGAGAAGTTCGAGAGAGAGAGAGATAGGCTAGGCGACTCGCGACAAAGTCCCGGCTATCTCACTGGCTCGTCTCCCAGTTAACGACTGACTTCTGAACCCACAACCCGGTCCTTATATACCCGAAATATGCCTACGTACCTCGGTGGAAGGGGCACAAGTTAGGGAGGATTCGTGGTTTTTGGGAAAAACCCTGCAGCTGTCCCTGACTTGGCTGACGTGGCGCGTAGGCTATACCTGGGTATACGGGTGTGTGGGGCGACTAGCCGCGCTGACTAGTCCACGATAACGGTACCCTGGGCAAAGGGATACGTATTTATTTATACTTGATCCGCGTCCGCGGATCGAGGGTATATCAGCTTTTGCAGCGCTTCTATTTCTTTCCTTTCTTCCTAGCCCCAGATCTCCGCAGCGTATTCTGCCACCGTCCATACCAACCTATCGAATAGCCATATTCTTGTTTCCCAGTCCTTGCCGAATCTTTTCTTTCCTATCCCCCAGACTTGTCTCATTGCGATGTTCGCCTTTCTAGCTCTCTTTTTTATGTGAGCCTCCTTTCCTCCATTGCTTTGCAGTCGGTAGCCCACGTATATGAATTCTTTGACTTCTTCGATTCTCTTTCCTTTCCATCTCCAGTTTATGTTTTTCTTCCTTCCTCCACCACTTCTGCACACCATTACTTTCGTTTTTCCTACATTTAGCTCTAGTCTTTTTCTGTCAAGGTATTTTGTGAGCCTTCTGATCATTATTTCCATGTCCTCTTCATTCTCCGCCATTATTACTACGTCGTCCGCGTATGCCAGCGTGTATGACCTTTCCCCGCCTAGCTCCACTCCTCCTGTTTTCCACTTGAATAGTGCTACTAGTTTCCCTCCTTTCTTTTCTAGTTGCCTGTTTACTAGATGACGCAGTCCATAGATGTTGTCGATTATTCCCATGCTTTTCTGAATCCCGTTTGATTGTGGGGTACCATCTTTTTCCTTTCCATTTCTTCCTCTAGTCTTCCTGCTAGTGCCGTCGCGTAGATTTTGTACATTGTTGGCATCAGTGTTACTCCTTTGTATTCCTCTACCTTGTCCCCGCTTCCTTTCTTTTTTATTGGTGCTATCAGTCCTATTTTCCACGCTTCGGGCCATCCTTCCCCTTTCCATATTCTGTTGCACATTTTCCAGGCCCACTTTGTTATTTCCTCGCCTCCGTATTTCCATTCCTCGTTCGCTATCTCGTCACCTCCCGGTGTTTTGTTTTTTTCATTTTTTGTATTGCTTTTTAGGCACGATCGTTAAAAACGGAGTGCCTTATACATTCGCCATCGCTAAAAACGTCGGATCGAGTAAAAATTCTAAAATCATGTAGGGAGCACGTTTTGGCACCTGGGTAGTCGTTTTCGAGTATTTTCAAGAGTGGTGTATGTGACCCCCCCCATTTCTTGTAAACACGGTTTCAGCCAAACCACTGAACCGATTTTGACGAAATTTGCACTGGATACTGTTTTCAGCCTGCAGATGTGCAATTTTGTTTTTGTACTTGATCCGACTTCCGGTTCAGAAATTGCGATTGCTAACTTTGTCAATTTTGAAGATACAACAACGAGCTTTGGAATACAGTCTTCTGATCACGAATCAAAATTTTGGGAATTTTTTAGGATTTTTCCGGCACCTGCGTCTCGGTGTCAAATCGTTGAAGTTGCTTGTAAACACGAACTTAGCCAAACCGCTGAACCGATTTTGACGAAATTTGCACCGGATACTGTTTTCAGCCTGCAGATGTGCAATTTTGTTTGTGTACTTGATCCGACTTCCGGTTCAGAAATTGCGATTGCTAACTTTGTCAATTTTGAAGATACAACAACGAGCTTTGGAATACAGCTTTCTGATCACGAATCAAAATTTTGGGAATTTTTGGGTTATTTGAACACTATTTCAAAACATACCAGCACTGTGCGATCGTGCCTTACGCAAAAAAGCGATGAGCTTTTTGGCTAAAACCGGCTAGTTTTATTTCCTCTCTGGTCAGGTCTGCTTCTCCGTCTCCACCCCTTCTCCTGTTCTCTCTCGCCTCTTCTCTTCTCTCCGTTCCTCCGAGTAGTTCTATGCAGTGTGTTTTCCATTCCCTCATTCCTATGCTCTCGTTTACTGTGCTCCGTTTCTTTCTTTCTCTTTTTACGACCTCCCACACCTTCTCTTCTGTCTTCGCCTCTTCCGCTTCTCTTATGAATTTTTCGTTTTCCTCCCTTTTTTTTCTTCGCATAGTTTGTTGTACTCTCTTTTTTGTCTTTGTATTCGTCCTCTCCTCTTATTCCCTTCCTGTACTCTCCCAGGCTTTTTCTTACCTCTTTCTTTTCCTGCTTGCATTCTTCGTCCCACCACCCGTGTTTTTTTTTCTTGCCTTTCCTCCCCGGCCTCTATTACTCTTCTGAATTCATTCACCATCTCCTCTAGTTCTTCCTCTACCCCTGCAGTGGTGGTTTCTTTCCACTCCACCTCCCTTCTGAATCTTTCCCTTCCTTCTCATGTCCAGTCCCCTTTTTTTGCTCTGGTGTTTCTCTTTTCTTTTCTCTTTTCTCTCTTTGTCTCCCCTTTCAGTTCTATGACTATCGGGTGATGGTCTGAGTCGATCTTGTCTCCTATCGTCATGCCTTTCACCTATTTTGCTGTTGTCGCTGTCGTTATCGCGCAGTCTATTGCTGTGTTGCCTTGGCTTCCTGTGAAAGTGAATTCCCCGTTGTCATCCCCCTTGCTATTTCCATTCAGTATTTTCCATCCTACTTCTTCTGAGAATCTCACCAGCTTTGCTCCATCTGCGTTTGTTTTCTTGTCTTTAGATTTTCTACTTTTTTCATTGTCCTCCTCTCTTCCGTCTCCCCCTCCTTCTTCACCCGTCCTCGCATTGAAGTCACCTCCTATTATTATTGCTACTCCGTCCTCTTATTTTTCTGCGTATTTTTTCAGCTCCATTATCTTATTTACCTACTATTTTCCATTTCTTTTTTTCTATTTTCAGTGTTGTTTCAATCAGGCCCTCTGTGTTCTTCGTTTTTTCGCTGCCAGGTTTTTCTGTTACTTCCAGCGTGTCTCTCACCCCTGTTGCCATCCCGCCCATGGCTTTTCCTTTCTTGCTTTTTCTTGTGGCATGTTGTGCCTGCCAATTGTACCCTTTTGGTAATTTCTATCTTATTTTCTCCCACCCTTTCTGTTCCAACCACGTTTCCTACATTACAATCACATCCCATTCTTCCAGGCTCTTCCAGAAGTCGTCATCTTTCCTAGCGAGCCCTGCTACATTCCAGTACGTCATCTTCCAGTTCCTGTTCTTTTTTGCACTTCTTTTTTTTTTTGTCTTTCCATTCCTTGATTCCTTTCCCTCTGCTTTTCGTGTTTTCTGTTTGTCGCTTCTTCTGGTGCTTTTTCATCTTCCTGCGGCCATTCCTCCGTGCTTCCTTTTCTTTTCTGTTTTCCCTCCAGCTTTTCTTGTCTATTGTTGTCCTCTCCCCCACCCCCTCGTTCTTCTTCTTCCTCTGCCGCCCCTTCTCCCTCTTCCCCTCACCCACCCGTTTCCCGCAGACGTCACGTCGCTCTCTACCTCGCTCCCTTCGTTCCCTGCTTCCGCTTCATCACTTTCCTCGGCCCTCCCCCCTCCTCTCTGTTCTCTTCCCTTTCTTGCTCTGTGTCTCTTTCCTTCCCTTCTCTATCCCTTATGACTTGGTTTTTTTCGTCCCACCACCAGTTTTTGCCGTTGATCTGTATCTTTCCGTATGATACCTAGGTTCTGCTTCCTCTGGTCTGTTCGTCTTCTTCAGCTATTTCTCCGAGCTTCCATCTCACTTTCCTTTTCGCAAGCGTCAGGTCATCTTGTATTCTTGCCTTTCTTTTTCCGAGCGCTCTTTTCTTCTCCATCACCTGTCTTTTTTGTTCTGCGCCTCCTAGTTTTACCACGAAGAGTTTGTCCGTTGCTGCTCTTTTTCCACCGACTTCTCTCACCTCTTTTATTTCTACTTGTGCTCCTATTGCGCGCATCACTTCCGCCACGCTTTCTTTCAGTTTTCTCGACTCTGCTGTCACTCTTCTTATCAGTACGTTTGCCTTTCTCTCTTCTCTTTCTTTTTTATCCAGTGCCCATTCCGTTTTCCATTGTATCTATTTTATCATTTCTACCATCTTTTCCTCTTTTCCCCTCGTCCCGCTGTCTGCCGCCCTGCCCTCTCTTTCTGGGTCGCTTGTCTCGGCGTTTCTTTCCGCAATTCTTTTTTCTGCCTCCTCTAGCCTTTTTTGTACGCTGCTGATTTCCTTTCTCATGTCATCCTTTTCCTTGTTCCATTTTTCTTCTCTTTCTTTCATCTCCTTTCTTAGCGATTCTATTTCCTTGCTCGTTGCCGTTCCCTGTTTTTTCACGTCCTCTCTACATTCCCTTATTTCTTTGCTGAGTTTCTTCCCCATTTCCTCGATCAATTCCTTTATTCCCCCTCCTTCGCTTGTCTCTTTCCCTGTTCCTAGCGAGTTTCCTACTCTCCTTGATTCCGTCGGGTTCTTCTTACCTCTTTTCCCTCTGTCTCTCTGTCAGTGCTCTCTGAGTCATCTGCATCGTCGTTCTCTTCTCTCCATTTCCTTTTCCATATTTCAATTATTGGTCTTATTCCCTCTACCCTTTGCTTTTCTAGCGCGTCTGCCTTTCTCGGTCTTCCTTGCTTGACTTTTTTCTTTTCACCATCTGTGTCCCACGCTCCCATGGATGAGATGCTTGGCATTTCGCTCATGTTCTCCAGCTCCGTATTTATTGCCTATGGGGTACTGAATGGTGTTGCGCTCTCATCCTTGTCTGTTTGTTTTCATTCGCGCTGCTGTTCGTTCCGCCATCTGCCGGTGCTCCTGTAGCACTCATGCTTTCTTTTCTTTCCTATCCCCTACCTTATCTGTTACCCTGCCGTTTCCTACCTTACCTGCGCTCCTCTGTAGTGCCGCTTGGCGCGTCTACCCCAACCCGCTAGCCTTTGACCCGCTCTGCGCCGCACTGTTGTTCCCGCCTACATTCACCTAACCTTAAACTTTCCCCTTTTCTTACCTCTGTTTCCTCCTGCCTTTTCTATGCCTTCAGCTGCTCTCTTACTTACCTATTGCTCTTTTTTCCGACTTGAGCCACACTCTCCACGTTCACTCAGCGCTCTTTCTTTTATAGTATTCACTGAAAATTAATCGCACTCAGTTTCACACAACTTCCTTCGCAAGTGCCGGAAACGGAAGTCATATATGTTTTATATATTTCACAAAATATATATACTTCCGTATGATAGTAACATATATTGTGATTTACCTCGTATTATACATATACATGAAATATATGTGCTATATGCTGCAAGAATATAAGCAGGAGATATAAACATTCAAATATGTAATGCCTATTGTATTTTGCATGCATGTCCCAATTCATGTCGTATGTGTCACATGCAAAACTCAACACATATGCCGCATATATGTCTCACCTATATTCAATGATGATATAGTGACATATATTGTGATATACCTTGTGTTACATATATGAAATATATGTGCTATATGCTTCAAAAATATAAGCAGGAAGTATGAGTATCAAAATATATAACGTTTATATTTTGCATGCATTTTCCAACTCCTATCGACCATACATGTGTCACATATAAAACTCGAATGGATAATAAATATATTCAAAATATAATCATTATATATACGAAGCATTAGACTTGGTGTCGGAATCACGAGAAATTTCGAATACATTTTACATATATGCAAAGTGTAAGCATATTATAAATTACTTATAAAAGACATATATTTCGGTTCAAATATATTTTGTATATAATTCACAACATATATATATTCCCGTACGGGGGGTCCATTTTTGTGAGGTAGTTGTGCTGCTAAGTGCGTTTTCTATAAAAATCGGCTGAAATTTTGACCACACTTTCATTTACATGAAATCTAGTTGTACGAATTATTTCAGAATTTTTTGACGTCTGGAACGCGAAATAATGGCACTCAAAATTGGAACTTTTCACACGCGTTCCCCATGTTACGTATATGGAAACCGCATATCGCTAATTTTAGTATGAAAATCGTCCTATGGATTGTTACGAAAAACTAGGATATGATGGAAGGATATTTCAGGAATGCTAGTATAAAAAGTCCGATTAATATACCGTTTAGTTCCGCTGGTACAACAATAATAGTCACTCGATCCGCACTAACTTTTAGCGTGGAAAGGGTAGCCGGGTGCGAGTGCGCGCGCGTCGGTATACAGAGCGCGAGAGAGAGCGGTCCCCTGTGCGAGTGTGTGAGAGCGGTTTGACTACAAACCCAACCAAGAGTTCACGGCACATAGCCTATACCACTCAGTGACTTGAGCACGCACTGCACGCGCGATTTGTTAGTCCGACTGTAGCGGCACAACTACCTTAACATTATTCGGTGCGTAGAGATTAATTTACATCTTTTCATGTATGTTCTTCTTCGATTTTACGAGTTTGGTGTAGAATGAATGGGTGCATGAATGGTTGACTATTTTATAATATAAAATAGTTTTTGTAAAATAGTTTTATAAAATAAAATGTACTATTTTATAATATAAAATAGTACATTATGTAGGGGAAAGTGGTCCTGAGTCGGCACTGCGGGTTAAGCCGGCACCCTGGCCAAAGCCGACGCGCTCCCCATCTCTGAGAAATACCATGGTTTCGGCCAGGGTGCCGGCTGTTGAGCGGTTTACCGCAGTGCCGACTCAGGACCACTCTCCTCGTGTCCCACGTGTCCCCGTGGTTATCGCCGTGCTTATGTGACCATCAAGTTTTAAGGTATCTATATGTATGCCACTCTATTGGAATTGTACGCACAATTATATTATGTGTGTGCTAATTCGAAGAAATATACGTCTTTCTGAAATACGTTGAATCCAGGATGAATCAACATATGTCTACGACAGAGATAGTACATGTATGTAGACTAGGGTGTCCTGTTTTTTATTTTAATTTTTTTATTCCATCGGCCACCAGTCATAACTTTAGTAGTTGGTCTGAAACGAACCCACACCAAAGATGAGCTTCGTAGCTCAAGTCTAAGAGGTGCCTCAATCAACATTTTCATTTCTTATTTTAATAAAATTAAAAAAAATATATATCACGATCTGAGGGAATGGATAAACATTGAATTTGATGAATTTTTGTGTGTTAGCCATGAATAAAAAAATAAGTGCCTTTTAAATCCAATTTATTATGGAATCGCTAATTAAGCCGTCTAGGAAAATAATTTGTGGCACTTTTTGGAAATTATTTGCGACGATTTCTTGCGATTGGGCACAGGTTGGAGTATTTTCGAAATGTCAGAACAACATTGGACACAAGTAGGTACGACTCTATTAAATCACAGTTACCAGAAAGATAGAATGTCTTGGTTTTTCAACCAGCTCAATTCTTTGCAAAAAGCATGAAATAGAATATGTTTGTATGTGTTTCGATGTCTTCTTTAGCTGTGATTTTCGTCGGTCCGATATCTTTTTATAAATACAAAGAAAAAAATTAAAAACGTGAAAACGCCATAATTGACGAAAAAAGGTCGAATAATGGGGCTAGGAGATTGAAACTTTGGCGAAATTTTGTTTTCATGACAATAAATGTTGGCCTAAATTTTTGTGTTGAAAAAAAAATAAATAAATTTACGAGCTTTCCAGGCTAAACCCGGTCTGAATAAGCCAAAGGCCCAATAAGTACGTTTTATGCAGAAAGTTGGTCAGCATGGAGCCCAAACTACACATTTAATCCATTCCAAAAAATATGATTGGAGCGTACAGCTGATTATCGATATGGCGCTTTAAAATGAAAAAAATTATTGAGGCACCTCTGAGACTTGAGCTACAATGCTCATCTTTGGTGTGGGTTCGTTTCAGACCAACTACCAAACTTATGACTGGTGGCCGGTGGAATAAAAAAATAAAAATAAAAAACAGGACACCCTAATGTAGACCTATAAACACGTTGATATCGCGTAGAAAAACTGTGCGAGATATGCACGTGGATTACACGTTCCTGAAACGTCCCACATCTACGTGTTGCAAGCGGACATCGTACGTTGAAATCAACTATCCACGTATACCATATTTCCACCTTAGGCCCATTGATTTCACGACTTTCCAACGTACCTGTGTTTATTGGGTTGTCTCGGGATTCATCCAATCACAGTTATATTATCAAACATCGATTTTTGAACAGGAACCGAGGATTCCAATGTGGCATTCGAAATGCTACCACGCTAATTATGCATTGGTGTTAAATTTCCGATGAAACCCCTCAACTTTTTGCAGCATCGTGTAAGTCTTTAGACCCAGTCTGAGCCGGATTTCAGCCAAGCAGATCCCACGATGGGCTTGGGAGCTATATGTTGGTGTGACAGGAGGAAAGTATACCATATGTTGTGTGTGACGAATAAAAACTTCTAGCCAGTTCATCTTGGAATAGAGCTTTCACGGGCAGACCTGGCTGTGCTTGGCAGATGAGGTTGTGGCGTTTGTGAAATGCAACAAAGGGTATTTACCCGTTGATGTAGCGCGGGAAGAACGGAGATGGATACGCAACGCGAGAGCGGTGGGTATCAACGGATACTAACTGATGGGATAGCGTTACATTTAGATGTTAGTTTCACTAAGCAGAGCGCCGAGATTTAGCCGCAACGAGAAACGTGTCAAGTTCAGTCTACCAGCCTTCTCCATGTTTTGCAGTGCAAACCGTGTATTTTGTAGCACAGTATCGCACGGGAGTGGCGGGTCTATCCCCTCGTCCCCCATCCTCATAATACGGGCTGAAGGACTCGTCTGCACAAAGTGTAAGGGGTCGGTTGTTTTTGCGCGGAACGTCGAGGCTTAATCCCTGGGGATTAGTCGCGCTCATTTTTGGCCCAAAAAGGTGACCTCTTCTGGATTTCGGGATTCAGCTTCTAAAGCTTTCGGGTTTCGCCTCTGATCGTTTAAGCCGGAACCAGCGGACCCTGATTTCGCGCGAATTCCTGTTTAGAAAAATAGAAAGACGCCGTACCTGGAGTTTGTACTCACTGCAGGCTGCTAGTGTTCCGGGGATTATTAAAACACAAAAAGCTTTTCCATGATCGTCATAACACTGTGAAACGAGCGCTCTCGGCTCTTTGCAAGGTGGAGGCTCTTCAACGCCTGATCGAATCACGCGGCGCATGGTTGTTATCGTTCCGCTTCATCGGCTGAACTCAACAGTCCAAGGATTCCCCTGGTACTGTGGTCTAACGCGTCAACAGGATCCCACTTTTCTCAGCAGATTGCTACCACTATTTTTAAATAAATTGTAGAACAGTTCCAAAATGCAGCCTCTATGAAGATTTCCCCAGAATAACTTTCACAGAATTATTCGTACAGTGATGTTTACACATGTTTTCATTGTGTGCTGGATTCGCAGATATGGGGAGCTTCACTATACTTACATATAATATTCAGAGGGAGAGAGGATGATTCCAGACAGAGGAAAACAACCAGGGAATACCTTGGCTTGTTGGCTTATGCCGAAGGCTGATGGAGTCGCTACTACCAAATACAACCGTATCTAAATCCTCCGGCAAATAAGAGCTCTTCGAGTTATGGTTCTAGGTGAATACAATCTGTGTATGTTTCTTGTGTTATTTGAACCCGTGCCCTACTACTCCTCACCTTCGATCTTCATACACAGGGATTCCGAAGTTCACAGCTGGTAATCCTTTGATCGCACAGCTGAGGCTTTTACGGCTCATGTTTAATCAACGGATGAAAACGTTTGCTCTCTGGCAAATATCGACTTGGCAGCGAGGCTTGTGTGTCTTGATGCTATAAAGCTCGTTCACAAATATTTGCCTACATGCGAGTCGATTAACTCGTTTTCGACTGACATTCAACCGATTTTTAATGTGATAATTCTTGATGGAGTAAAAAAAGATTGTAAGTGTAGATTCTTGGAAGTGAAGCTCAAAAACGAGTTTTTTTTATTCAAAAAACGTAACGTTTCGGCTCATGGGGAGAGCCCTCCTCAGACGAAGACATTTAGTCTGTTAGAACAGAATTATACAGGTTACAAACAAAAAAAAAACGTGCACATAGCACTATATTTTGTGCGTATAGCACGAGGTCACATAACCTCTAAACGTATGGTAAAATATAGCAAGAATAAATTAATTACCTTAAATTAGACAAATTAAATCATGGTAAGCTATTATAGCTCAAGAAAGCCAAACGGCAATTTTCAACTCCCACCCTTCCATGGATGATGATATTGAAAATCAGTTTCAGAAATGGAGACGTTTTAAAAGGACGTCGGTCCACCTTAACGATCAGAAGGAAAGAGGCGGAAGGATGGCGTGACAAGAGGAATTACCATAGGACAAGTGAAGATGAGAATGAAGAGTTGACAAGATAGATCGCTGCCTCCTAGCAAGAAGATCCTTATTCAGAAAAGTTGGGAATTAGATGCTTATTCAGAAACGCTGGGAATTAGATCTTTATTCAGAAAAGATGGGAATTAGATCCTTATTCGCGACGAAAACCAATGAGATCCTTGTTCAGATTAAATTTCAACAAGATCCTTATTCGAGCGCGGCTGAAAAAGTCAGGTAGACACCACAGCTTGGAATTGGAAAAACGCAGGTTCCGAACCGGGATAAAGCTCTTCACCTTCTCTATTATCTGAAAATTAATCGTACTCAAGGTGAGTGTACCAGTTAGTGACACCGCCCCAGTTACTGACTTTTTTTAGTTGTATCTCTTGGGACATTATTTCGAATATTTAAAAAAAATCGTATCTTATTCTCTGAGCCTGTAGTAACTAGTTTGTGTCATAGAAAAAATCAGAATTTTTATCATTGGCTGACAATTCTGCAACGCTGCATGTCCCCAATAAACACAGTGGTGTAAAAATGGTGTAGATGTCCGGTGAAATCACGTGTATACTAGGGTGTCCTGTTTTTTATTTTTATTTTTTTATTCCACCGGCCACCAGTCATAACTTTGGTAGTTGGTCTAAAACGAACCCACACCAAAGATGAGCATTGTAGCTCAAGTCTAAGAGGTGCCTCAATAATTTTTTTCATTTTAAAGCGCCATATCGATAATCGGCTGTACGCTCCAATAATATTTTTTGGAATGGATTAAATGTGTAGTCTGGGCTTCATGCTGACCAGCTTTCTGCATAAAACGTACTTATTGGGCCTTTGGCTTATTCAGACCGGGTTTAGCCTGAAAAGCTCGTAAATTTTTTTTATTTTTTTTTCAACACAAAAATTAAGGCAAACATTTGTTGTCATGAAAACAAAATTTCGCCAAAGTTTCAATCTTCTAGCCCCATTATTCGACCTTTTTTTTGTCAATTATGGCGTTTTCGCGTTTTTAATTTTTTTCTTGGTTTTTATAAAAAGACATCGGACCGACAAAAATCACAGCTGAAGAAGACATCGAAACACATACAAACATATTTTATTTCATGCTTTTTGCAAAAAATTGAACTGGTTGAAAAACCAAGACATTCTATCTTTCTTGTAACTGTAATTTAATAGAGTCGTACCTACTTGTGTCCAATGTTGGTCTGACACTTCGAAAATACTCCAACCTGTGCCCAATCGCAAGAAATCGTCGCAAATAATTTCCAAAAAGTGCCACAAATTATTTTCCTAGACGGCTTAATTAGCGATTCCATAATAAATTGGATTCAAAAGGCACTTATCTTTTTATTCATGGCTAGCACACAAAAATTCATCAAATTTAATGTTTATCCATTCCCTCAGATCGTGATTTATATATTTTTTTAATTTTATTCAAATAAAAAATGAAAATGTTGATTGAGGCACCTCTTAGACTTGAGCTACGAAACTCATCTTTGGTGTGGGTTCGTTTCAGACCTACTACTAAAGTTATGACTGGTGGCCGGTGGGATAAAAAAATAAAAATAAAAAACAGGACACCGTAGTGTATACGTGGATTGTATACGAGTGATTTCACCGGACATCTACACCCTTTTTATACCACTTGTGTTTATTGCAGAGTTGGGCGAATTTGTAATTAATTAAATACAAATTACAAATAACAATTGTAATTTGTAATTGGATGAAAAATCAAATACCAATTACATTTTTAATTCGTAATTGAACCTA
>JAFFZH010014677.1:1361-32321 GCA_018420115.1 Euura saliciscinereae
TTTTTTTTTTTTTTTTTTTTTTTTATGACAAAGAGAGGCGGAAAGTATAATATAAATATAACCTTTCGTGTCGAAGATTAATAAAATTGATCGAGTCAATAGTCTGACATCTGTTTATTACCCAGTTATTATTCGATAAAAGAAAAGAAATTTCGTTTCAATTATAATTCTCGTCTACGTATAGAAACTGCAATTAGCCAATTAGTGATTATCAATGTTTGTAATTAGGCAAATTCCAATGAAAAAAAAAGAAAAGAAAAAATATGATCCCAAATGTCGGTGTGCGGTTGTTCCCATGCGGTTCGAACCTTCACATCTCGGTTTTTCTGAATCACGCGAGCGGATTAAATTAACGATTACTATATTATTATAAATTTAAGAGAAATAATAAAACAAGAAGAAGAAGAACCGTTTCGTGCTACAGATTAATAAATTAAATATCACGCCAGTCACTTTAACCCCCCAGCCTCAACCGTTCATTAATCGACTGGGATATTTTGCTCGTAAAAATGTACGTACGTTACGGTTTATGAAATAAAATTACCCCGCCGCCATATTTGATGAAACAATTTCTTTCCCCCTCTTTTTAATTAAATTCGGATCGTTATTATTAATCGATATCGACGAAACACGAATATTAATTTACTGTTTGTTCAATTATCATGTGGGAATAACAGACAAAAAATTTTCAATCATAATATCGACGAACCTTCGGAGAGATATTGAAACAAAAAATAAGAACAAAACAAATTTCATGACCTTTCACCTTCATTAGCCGAAAGAATATATTCCAGAAGCCGAGATCCTGTTATCGGAAAAGCCAATGTCACAAGAATCACAGATTCAATTTTTCTCGTCAACTTCTAGTCAAGAATAGAGAAGATGAAGAAGAGGAAAAAAAAAATTGTAACAAGTAGAAGAAGAAGCTGAGATATTAAAACTTTTAATTGACCCCGAGATAAAATCGAGGCAAGTTTGTCATCGTAATTAATAGAGCGTAAAGTGGATGAAATAAAAAATGAAAGGAGAAACAAAAAAAAAAAAAAAAAGTTTGAATATTAAAAGAGGGAAGACAGTAGGTGGCTCATCTCGGCATCTCGAGAGAAGATATTATCTTTAATTGCTTCGCGTGCACGCGGCGTTTACCGGGATATATCTTTTATTTCTCTCTAGTTTTCTACAGTGTTTTATTATACAATTCCTTTCTTTTTTTTTTCTTCTACTCATTCATTTCGAGAGACCTAGAAGCTCCGAGTCGAGAGACTGGGATCTGAATCTGAGGTAGGGTTTATAGATATCTGGAATTAGTCTGATCCATTAAAAGTCGGATAGGAGTTAAAACCATTTTATAGCCGTACATATACCAAACCCACGAAATAGTTGAAATGAATTGATTTCTGGTGTCGCATTCAGAAACTAGAAACCAAAAGACCCTTCGATTCTCGATAGAATAAAAAAATAGATACACGCACGACTAGATAAAAGACGGATAAATAAAATCTTACTACACATTTTCTACAACGTGGGTATAATAATAACAAGACGAGGCTGAGAATCTCCTTATCTCCGATGTAAAGTAGGAAAATTAACAAATTTATCTTTTACTTTTTTTTTTCTTACGAGAGACAAAAAATAATGATAATTAAACTGGTCGATTGATCGAAAGGCTCGATTTCAGTTCGTTATATTTTTACAACTTGTCCATATACGCTGATACAAGCAATGAATATCCCCTATAGTGTTTTTTTAGGAAAGAAAAAACGAATTCGATATCTTGGACGTTATTTGAGAAGTTTCGAATGTTAATTAGGGGACCTTTATGACACACGTTTAAAATTTCATTCGGACGATGATTAAAGATTGAATTTACGATCAATATAACGACGATATTTATACTATCCTATCCACAAGTGGACGATCGACAATTCAACGATACCATCGATTATTATAATTATTATTATTATTGTTCACAGACAAAACTCGCATGTAGGTTACACGGAGAGGGTTTTGCATATCTCAACGGAATTAGAGTTATCCAGTATTCAATTGAATGCGAAACTGACCCCCTGCAGACCGAGGTTGTGAGAACCGTTCGAGATATCGCGAATATACCTACGTAAATTACTATTACAATAAATTAGATGAAATTCTATCGATCCTCTCACCCGAGTAATTAGTCCACAATTTTTATATCGTTTCTTTCACTTTTCGAAAGAATAATTAAGACAATCAAGATACTATTAGGTTAAAACAGTGAATTCTGACGTCATATTGTGTTTGACATATAGACCTGCAGTCATTCTAGAGATGAAAAATTGAAAATTTAACAATGAATCCAAAAGTTTTTGAATTTTTGTGTAAAATTAGGGCGGATAATTTTACAACCATTTCCGAATTACGGAAGATTGTGAAAATTACAAAAAATTGAATTTCGCGATATTCTTGCCAAGACAATTCTAACAGTTTTGCAAATTCTGAGCAGTGTCAAAGGCATTATTTTACATCGTGTGTCAAATTTGCAATCAATTGAAGGGTACGGAAATTTTTTTTTTTTATCTGCAATCAAGGTTTTTGTGAACATATAAACAAAATATATTCCGGATATGAAGTTTGCAGAACTTTCAAATTTTTCTTGGTAATTTACTACGAACACAAATCTTTAATTGTTGATTACAAAAAATGTTCCGTACCCTTCAAGTCGTTGCGAGTTTGTCAGGTGATGTAAAATACTGCCTTTGACACAACTTCGAATTCGCACAACTTCGTCTTGTCAAAAATATCGCGAAATTCCGATTTTTTTTTTTTGTAATTTTGACAATATTTCGTAATTTGAAAAAGGTTGCAAAATTGTATAATCCTTTTTTATACCCGACCTAATTTTACATAAATATTTCAAAAGTTTCGAAATTTATTGTGAATTCGTTGGGACTGAAACATCACGGAGGCAAGTTTCGGTAAATCCAATCTCTTTTAATATCTCCCTAAAACTTCCGTTTCTAGCCTGACATTTTGACCAGTTAATTAGACCCGGTGTGGTTGTACCGGGCAATTAATAAATCAATTCAAGAACGTCTAGTCCGGTCGTATTTTTTAATTAGTCGAAATAACTGGAAGCTTTCTGTTCTATATACGGCAACGATGTGTCAGGTGCACGGAGGAGCAGGAGGGAGGAGTAAGAGGGCACTTTGTGGCTAATATCGCGCTGGTCCAGAGGCTGGAGGCTGGAGGCTGGAGGCTGGGAGTCAGGAGTCAGGAGTCGGCGATATTCCCAGCTCTTGATATAAAAAGTGGAATTCCTTACTATCATGTAGTATATAAGCAAGTGCAGTAACTCACAAGAGGAATAGAAATATCATTTCGTCGTTAACTTCTTCCGTGTGTTGGCTGGTATACGACTGACCGAGTGGAGTCCGAGCTACTGGCTCTGGCTCTGACTATAACGCGGTTAGAATAGATAGACGCAGGCATATAGGAGGAATAGGCAGCAGGCACGGTAGTATCGTATCTACGTAAGTTCAATAAGATTTATAGCTAATTGTCTACGCTACTGAATAAAGTCGTCGAGGACGACTGATTTAACCGACAAATCTTCCTATAAAATATTACACAAGTTACATTGCGTATAGGGAAGACGTTGGAGTTACGAATGGTTAGAAGAACGAAGTGTATCGGAGGTACGGTTTTATTTTTTTTTTTACACCTCAAACATAGAAGAAGCAAACGCGTGAATTTTTTAATTTCATTCAACGAGGCCGCGTGATTCGTTATAAAATTGTTCAAGATACCATAAATGGTATTCCAAAGTGGTTTAAAATTCCCCGGTTTTCAAATACACGTGAATTAAAACTTGGGAGAGAAACGCTTCGGGTATTGCAATCCTGTACGGGGAGATGAGAGCTTCGGATTAATTAGTAGGCATCTGAAGTTGCGTTTTTTCTATTGAGAAGAAATTGAGAAATTCGATTCGGGATCCTGTTGATTTTTTTATATTTGTTAAAATACTTCGAAAGTTTACCAAACGCCGTGTAAATTTTGCAAAATTCTATTCATATTGATAAAAGGAAAAACAATATAATTTTATCGCTGATAATTATTTAGACTTTTATTTCAAGATCGTTGACTTCCTCGAAGATCGAGTAAATCCCGTTGTTGTTGTTCTTCTTCTTCTTCTTCTTCGTCTTTTTTTTTTTTTTTGTCATTCTATATTTGCGATTTCTAATACTCGCTTAGAGTGAGACGCGAGTGGAATAACATACTTCTAAATATTCCATATTTGCTGTCCAGCACGTTTTATGAAATAATCAATTCTCGTCACGATTTGACGATAGAATGAAAGAAGAGGAAAAAAAAAAGTAGAAGAAGAATAATAAGAAGAAATCTAAACTATCGTGCCACTGTGCGTAAAAATCCATCGTAGTTCGATCTTCAAACGCGCGTTTAGAAAATAAATCTGTGAAAAATCGTTCTATTTTTTTTTTTTTTGTTAAACGTTTTGGACTCACACAGATTACAAAACGCGCGTTGTACATTTTACGAAAGAGGTATCGCGTAATTACAACAAATTGCTATTTAATTGCTTCATTGCTGTTGGTACCCAACAAACGAGAAGAGGAGGTCTACCACATCGCGCATCGTCAGACCTCAACCTCCGCGTTATATGCGATTCCGCATAACCTCCCGCGCGGAACTAGATATACGTGTATCTAAAAGGTGCCTCGATACGCTCACTCTGCAACTCTCATTAACACTACACTGTTAAAAATATCGTCAAATTTCTCATACAAACATGAATAAAATTTACAAATCCTGGTGATTTGAATTCAATTAATATGAAATATCTTGAAATTCCATGTTTGGGTCTTGATATTGAAAAAACATACCCAGTTTTCAATCACACATATATCAATATTGATACGGTTCTGTTAAATTTATCAAACTGTTTTGGAGAAACGCGGCATTTCAGTCAGTTATCAGTAGTCCATCCAGTTAAAAGCGTAAAATTTGCATTTTTTGGTCGATTCTGCAATATTTTATGGTCCGATTCGGCAATTATTGCAGTGAAAACTCATTTTTTTTTTAATGAAATTATCATGAATTTTTATATCATTTGAGTATTCAGCCGAATTTTCAAAACTGTTATATGAATATTGAATTGAATTTTAATATACAAAAAGTATATTCACATAAATTTTTATGAAACTTAATGTGTAGAAATTTCTACCAGTGTAGTAATAAACAAAACGACCTTTCCCACACTGATAAAGGTTAGATAAAAATTTGCAGAATAAGATCGAACCGATCGCAGTAAGAGACGATTTTGACTTTTTATCCCGGCTTCGAAGAGACACACACACACACACACACACAGACATACATACATATGTATCGCGTAGACCTTAAGAAGACAAAGGCGAAACTAGCCATAAAGACTCGAATTGCCTGATTATGATTCGAGGCAGACGTGGTGGCCGGCTTTACCCGTATAATAAAACATCTGAGAATGGGCATAGCGAAGTTCAGTGGCCAACGGGGTAAGAGCTTCGCTACGCAATCTTTGATCCAAAGCCGCGACACTAGCGTCGCGCGCGAGCGTTAGCTGCTGCAAAAAAATATCGCTATAATAGTCCCCCCTCCCCCTTCCCTCATTCTTCCTGCACTCTACACCCTGTAGCTTCCGGCTAATGGCACAAACTCTCTCTCTGTTCGTGTTCCGTCTTAGGGCAAAACCTCACCCTGTATAGCATCGTGTGTACATAATATATATTGACAAAGAAACATAGATCTTTGAGGCACCGCTCTTCTTTTTTTTTTCGATTATATTTAATATCGGATTAAATTTCAACCGATTGTAAATGAGACGATTTTTCGTTTGTCCTCAATGCCGTTGACCCTGAATGACCGGTCGTCCAGGTGGTAATAACAATGTCAATTTTATCGGCAAGATCAATGCAAGGGAGAAAGCGTATGAGAAAAAAATTTCATAAATATAAATACGTTGAATATTTTATAAACAAGCTTATTATAATTGGATATATGTACCCTTGCGAATTGATACGGATGGAATGCAATTTTTCCTCGTTTCATCTCTCTCTCTCTTTCTTTCTTGGGAATAATTCAGTCCTCGGTTCATTAAAGTATGAAATAAAATTGTCCGTTTGAGATATTTTTCATTCTACACTCGTTTTTTTCGCCTTCACCCGCTGCGCGTTCTTGTTGCAATAATAATCACCACTTACGGTCGAGTTACGACGATGATGGTCGTATTAAAATATCGGCAAAAGAAAATAGCGCAAGAAGGATCGGATATCACGGTACCATACCGACTCCTCGCTCCGGCTGTGACTGTGATTTGAATAAATTTGAATAATACCAGACCCCTAGAACAATACTAAATCAATTATAATTGTTAATAATCGTAATACGAGCCACGGATGGTTCGTGATCTCCTCTTGGGACCGCAAAGTCGATCGTGATCTGCTCATTCATCGTTGCTACCCGTTATGTCGGTCTCTACTGGTTCCGAGTAACATTCCTCCTCTTCCTCCTCTTCCTCCTCTTCCTCGTCCACCTCGCATTTATTTCTTTCCATACCGTCTCCCTTCCCTCCCGCCCCGCGATCCTCATTCTCCTCTCTCTCTCTCCCTCTTTCTGCAATATGGATCAGAGGTCTCCGACTCCTTTGCATGAAATTATATCTCGGTTGGGAGAGGATGGCCGAGGCAGATCTCGCGGAGATATGCACGAGGTGCCACCCACCTTCTTACGAGAGATTTGAAAAAAAATAATTAAACAACAATAATTTATTGACTGTTAATAAAAAGAGATATGCGGCAATAGAGGAGTCACCGAGAGTTGCGAGACGGTGTGAGATCCTAAGTGCAGAGCAACGAAGGGTATACACGCTGGATTATATCACACGCACACACACATACAGATAGAACGATGCGAGAACGTTTAAAAGCCTATTGCGGTTAGCGAGAGAGAACAGTGTGGGTAATTTATTGCCACCATTTAAAGAGCTATATAATAATAACGATAATAATGATGATAATAATAGTCAGTATCATAATGATAATACCTCGGCTAAACTATTTCTTAATGTCCCGTTCGTGATGATGTTGGGATGCCTACTGCATATGTGCTCCCGCAACGACAGATACAAACTTTTAAGGGGACATACATACGCCTTGAAATGTGAACAGGGTAAAAACTGCCAAAAGTCATTTTGCATATTTTAGCATTTTTTTCACACGATTTTGGGAACACTTGTTTTTCGTCTAAGATGCACTAAATAGAATCTATCGGTGGATCGATTCGAGTTTTTCAGGTCTCAAACTATTCAGTGCAGAGGCATTCTCAAAATGAACAGAAAACTTGTTGATCCGATCAAAATTGTACCCGACATGAATCATTTTTCAGACTAAAATAGCGTTTTTCTGTCTTCATAAGTTACTTTCCGTGATAACCCGAGTAAAAATGACTTTACGAAAAAGTGCTCTGTTCATATTGAAAAGGCTTCTTTACCGAACGGTTCTAGACCCGAAAAACTAAAATCGGTCCACCGGTAGACTCGATTTTTGTTCTAAAATTATGTGAAAACTATTCAAAAGTCTCAAAAATGACTTTCGATGGTTCTGGCGTTTTTGAAATTTTGATGGAATTCAACGGCGATGCCTTATACAGAGAAGAAGATGATACCGCGTTTATAACAGACGGAAGAACTATACTGGCCTTGGATGACTAGGACAGCTAGGAATAGAAGATGACTGTATAATAATATCGCATCTTCGCGGATCAACTGGAATATAGATTGTAGAGTATCGCGAGTTGAGCAGTTTTTTTATATTCTGTAATTTAAAGAACACCGCTCGTATAATTTGGTTCTAGAAAATTTAAATTTAGAGCGAGTGTATACATATATATATTCTTTTTTTTTTTGTATTACGACCTCGCTAAGGTGGGGTAATAATCGTTGAATTTTTAATTGAATAAACAGGTGTAACGGTGTGCGAGAGGTCCTAAAGCGTTGTAATTTCCGATTTGTCGTGGCTCAAGTATTCGAGATGGCCGGAAAGTTTTCTGAACGACGTGATGTACATGCAAATACATTTATTATCGAAAATAAGAAGAAAGAAAAAAAAAATGGAATAAAATGTGTCGAGAATGAAAGTCGCACACCTCACCCCCGGCGATTTGACTTATAATCGTTTATATATTTATCTGCGAAGAGATAAACTTTGTACGATGTGACCGGTAAGAAGTGACCTAGAAACGCGCGGGTGCACAAACTGGGTAGCTGCTGGATGAGAGGAGACCTCGGTTAAAAAGAAATTGTCTGATTTGCATAATCGCATAATGCCCCTTCGACTGCAGCAATCTGCTGCTGCTGCTGCTGCTCTGCTCTGCTGCAGCAGCAGCAGAAGCACCGCACCGCGAGAATGCCTTTTATCAGACAGAATATCAAACGGTTAACGGTATAAGTCAATCTACTAATCCGCGAAAAGATCTGCACCGCATCGTCCCTGCTGCAATGGTAAACAACTATTACACAACGAGTTTCGCTTATTACAATTTTCGAATTATATAGAATCAATAAAACATCACAGGGAACGTAATCGTCGAACGATGAGAGGATGGTGAGCCTGTACCTAATGTCTCCGATCCGTACGTGTTGTTTTCCACGATGTAGGTGAAATTGTTCAGGAGTTATTCCACTGGACTATTCTTTGATAGTGGGGATTGAATGGTTTCAGCTGTTATTCAAAGTCATTCGAAACACGTGAACGAAGTAACGACTGGGGAAAGTTGATGCGCTAACAAATGGGGCGAGTCGTTTCGCATCGAACGGATGGGGTGAAAATGTGCTGCACAAATTCAATGGTATTCGCGTGTTCCAGGATGCGATCCCATATCAGACGAGGCGATTACACCTGATCGCGTTCATTGTCGCACGATTGAATGTCGATGAGAGTAACTTTGTGTAATTACGTCGGAAAAAGTGCAAGTACACGTGATCCTTCAATTTCAGACACCGTCTGTGCTTGGAACGAACGATTTTATTCTCTAGACATCGTTCCTACACGTTTCCCGATCGTCACCCTATCGAAACAGTAGATTTTCATAGCTGCATAAACTCACCCCTGGGTGGGGCGCGAGTCGAGACGATACCGATTCATATTGGGCCAGACCAAATAGTAAGGATCAGGCTGTGTTTGAAGAAATACAAGAATTGTGACAGTAAAGTATCGCAAAGCACCCAGCAGACGATGATATCTGAAAAAAAAAAACGTTTCAAAGTCGAATATCTGGTCCAGGCATTGTGTTAGCGTGGCTCTTAGCGGTAGTATCGTTAAGGGCTTATTACACGGTAACCTGTGGTTATCTCCTGACTAGCTAGCGCGAGCATTATACGAGTATGTCTGGTCGTATTAATTTAATAATTCCATGATGAGTTACGAGGCGTATGAAAGGCACCCCGAAGCTGGTTTCGAGCCAAAGGTTTAACATCGAAAGGTTTCATTGTCGGACACGTGTATTTCGCGCGGGTCTCTTCTTCTTCTTCTTCTTCTTCTTCTGCAACTTCTTCTTTGGAATAATATATTGCTTCCAGACGAAAGAAACACTTTGCAGAAGAGGCATGCCTCAATGATTTTTGAAACTACCAAACGAATCTGCCCTCGGGGAAAGTGGATCCTGCTCGTTGCTTCGCTTTTGCTCCATTAATGCACCAAATCCGGACAGTGAATGAGCCTGGGCCTATTAGTCTATTAAGATTTATCGCTACGCATCAGCATATTTATATCCAGGCTACTATATGCTATTGGATACTAAACGCGTTGCCGCTGGGTCGAAGATACAGTCTCTGAGTTTCGATCCTTCGGAGGGAAATTATCCTCGGATGATATACCCGCGAAATGATATCAATTTGACACGTGTTTGTCCGAATGAAAGAATTACCCGAGTTCGAATTCGGTTTCCGTACGCTCTGGCAGTCTAACGCTTTCATCGACGTGCCTCGAAGCCGACAATTACGTACAGTGGATGAATAAAATATCCGAACGTTAAATACCGTGGCGAATTTGCGGGTTCGATCGGCCAGAGGCCGGGTTTGTGAGTAAAATTCATAGCCTCGAGTGTTAAAAAAAACCACGATATTACATTACACGTTGAAACCGTAATAATTAATTGAAATGTTATCCTTGATGCGCGGGTAAAGGTTAGAGATAGATTATTTTTCAACCTTCCCATTGCACAGCGTCGATGCCTCTCGCACACCTTGTAGGTATTCAAGTGAAAATTAACATAGCAGACGATAAAGTGGTTCAAAGGCGTCTCTGTGTCCGAGCGGAGAAACTCTGTGCGAGAGACCCGAAGATCGTGCCGGTGCCAAGGGTAAATTTATCACCACAGAAGCAATTAATGATATTTTTATAACTCTATGAAAGAAACGAGTCGCACGAACTCCTCTTCTCAGCGCTATTACCTCCGCGCATGAACCCCGTCCTGCGAGCTACACTCTTAAAAATACCTTGACATTTCTTATACAAACAGGAATTAATTTACAAATCCTGGTGATTTAGATGAATTCAATATGACACATTTTGAAATTTCATATTTGGGTCTTAATATTGAAAAAACATACCGAGTTTTCAATCACTGTATCTCAATATCGATACGGTTCTGTTAAATTTGTGAAACTGTTTTGGAGATTCAAAACATATTGAGATTCTTTTTTAGTTTCCAGTGAGGAACGGTATTTCAGTCAATTATCAATAGTCCATCCGCGTAAAATTTACATTTGTTGGTTCATTCTGCAATATTTTATGATCCGATTCGGCAATTATTGCAGCGGAAACCCATTTTTTAATTAAATTATCATGAATTTTCATATCAAATGAGTATTCAGCCGAATTTCCGAAACATTCTGTATATAGAATTTAGTATAGTCTTGGCTATGAAATTTTTGAATGATTTTGAATTTTCAAAACTGTTATATGAATATTGAAATATAGAAAAAGTTCAATTTTAACATACAAAAAGTACCTATATGTTAATTGGTTCACATACATTTTTATAAAAACTTGATACAGAAATGTCCAACAGAAAAATGATCCAAGGGTTGTTGTTCGTTGTCGTCGAATTTTTGACGTTTGCAGTACCTATGAGAGAATTTTCGTCACCGCGATTGACATTTTCGTCACGTTCGTTTCGTTTCATCATACGAAATAAAGAGGAGAAGAAAAAAAGGTCGGTTAATTCAATTCAACTAATTCATATTTCACAGCGTAAGCGTAGAGACCTAAAGTCCATGTCGAAGTTGATATTATACGCCCAGCACAAATGACGCGAGTTAGGTAAGGTTAATTCGCCAAGCTCTGTCAAATTTGCGTAATCGCGATTCACTGTTTAACACGCGGAAGCGTTATAAACTTCCAAGAAACTACTCGACCACTGTCCTCCTTCCAGTCAAAGAATCTCGACGAGAAAAAAAAAGAAGGACGATAAGAGAGAAAAAATAAATAAAATAAAATAACCTAACCATACGAAAATTACTTCCATCGTGGCCCACCGTTTAACGCTAATGATCTTTAGTTTAACTTCCTTTTTTTCTCTCGATCGAGATCACGGGCAGAAGAAGAACGAAACTTTGGAGAGAAAAAAGAAGAACCTCATCCCATTACGAGACTGGGAGTTCCAACTGATCGTGAAACGTGGTGTCATGTCACGAAACGTAGGTCTGATATTACGTTATACAGTGATGAAGATGAGGTTGCGACGATTTGTTAAAAAGAGGTTTTTAATCTCCCCCCTTCTTTTTTTTCAAGCCATTTGGCGAATATCTTTTTTTTTATACCGGTGATATTTGTGCGGGAAAAATGTTTCGTCGTTATAATTTATCGCCTTCATATAACGTGAATTAAGAAGATTGGTTCAGTCGTTACACTCGCGACTCTGTTTCACCGGTTATCATGCGAAATAATGAAACCGTAATTAGGTTGGTATTTAAAAAACGATTCCCTTCGCGAAACCACGTATATATATATACCCAACTGGTATTTATCAATGGCGTGTTCTGAATATTCTTTCTTCCTTTCTTCTTCTTCTTCTTCTTCTTCTTCTTTTTGTTTTGGTGGTAAGAGAATCAACCCGCGCATGCCTAACATCTTGCCGTATAGGTTCTGTGTACAGTAATTAGATAATAACTCGGTTCTGCCCTCAACAGTAACCTGCAATATGCATATACCTTGTGCCTTTTTTACATACCTAACCACGGTACTGTAATACTGTAATACTATGTAACGCACGCATTTGCCTCGAGCTAAATTTTCACAACTTTATCCGGGATCAGGTATACTTACCCTCAAATCATTCCAAGCTTTTTTATACGAATATATACGTATATTATTCAACCCACTTGACCCTCACACGACTAATTTGAAATCCAAATACCATCAATTTGTATAGTTTCTTTTTTTAAATCTAATTTCGAATTACAGGGTCAGATGACATTGAATAATCCCTACAATTTTGTTAATTTTTTCTTCTTCTCCATCTTGAAAGGTTTGAATACTTTTTTTCAAAGCCTAATCCTTGGGGATGAATGTGAATGTAGGTACATATATTACATATAAATGTATGTCAGGTTTGTTAATTAATAGTACAGTGAAAAACGTCGGAGCTTAATTAGGCGGTTTAAAACCGATACGTAGAATTTATCGTTACGTAAGCTTTAAAGTATAGAAGCTCGGCGTCCGAGCAATCTGGTATTATCGTATCTTGGGATCTGTTCGAAGGTGCGAAAGGGCCGCTTCGATGCTCCCGGCACGTCGTTAATTAACAGACGTTACGCTCGGTCGCAAGGGCGCGACAATCCAAACGATATTTTTTATCTTATTTTTCCTCTCTCTCTCTCTTTTCTCAACAAACTCGATGAAAATCGAACGATTTTTATAGACCCTTTCCGATACTCCTCCTCGTCCTCTTTATCTGCCGACGGGAATCGCGCGCGCACCCCAACCCCGAGCACCGGTCTGACTTAGTGCGATGGGCTAAGAAGGTGTAAAGACTTGTTTGGCGATAGCCTTATCGGGACTCGCTAATCGTGACCGTGTCCACGCGGCACCCACTACTACCGGTGTATCTTGGTATACGCTAAGCTTTTGCTCGAGGAGCTGCAGCTCGCGTCTCACCAACCAACCCCACTCACTGTACCGCGATGCTACCTTCTTACTTAGTTCTTCCTAGGTAAACGCCTTTGCCCACTTACCACCGCACTTTACTACCTGTGCCTACCCGTTATCGACACTTTATTATTCGTTCCTCCCCCCCCTTCTCGAATGATGATTTCCTCATTTCTGAATAACCGATTACAGGGTTGTTTCATGGGATGAGACTCCAGCTGTTACTGAAAGTGCATCGAAAAGACGATATGGAAAATTGATATTCGAAGCACAGGAGGGAGGCAAAATGCTTCATATTTTTGGAAATGTGAAACAACCCTGATAAGAGGGGAAAATAATTCGTTGATATGACGTGTCAATAGCATGAAGCATGAAGGTAGCAGCCAAAGGTGGCGGGTTCAATTAAAATGAGACAATGAGGCCATAGAATTCAAATTTTGTGGCATATCACGTGAAGGAATACTTCCATAAAATATGACTAATATGCTGCTGCTTATAGCTCGTGAAATATTGTCAAATCTTGAGTTATTTCTGCTTTGGTGTATTTTGCAACACAAAAAAGTACTTTGTACTTTTCAAAATTGTAAAATCAGACAATAATGGTGACGAAAAGGGTCGTTGGATGATTTCTCTGGTCTGATTTTCACCCTTCACCATCTGACGGTGGTTGGACGGATGGATACGAGAACAAGATACAAGTGTAAGAGTTTAAATTTGACTAAGTTTTGCTTAATCAAGAAACAGTTCACACGACTTCTCTGATCTATTACCATGCCTGCTATCCATACCGGACTAACTAACTGGTCCACAAACCATTAGCGTCACGCGATCCTTTAGCCGAGGTTTGACGACGTCGAACGGCAGCAGCAAAGTGGTCAGTGCCGTGCTCAGTGGTTCCCATAAAACGGTTCTTAACGTCTAGCAAGAAAAAAAAAAGTATAAAAAATAAACACGGTACTTTCTTTTCTCGCTTCTTCATCTTCTTTCGCATATGTACCTATATTCCCGTCGTTAATAATTTTATAGACAATTGTTAATAGCCTCCTTACGAAATGACAGTCCTCAAACTGGTACCTCGTGACTTCGGTCCGGCCCTGCGACCTTGATTCGAGTGTTTATTTTATAGTCGTTATTACAAACGAGGCTTAGAGGTAAATGATTAAGTAGTAACGAGAATTGAAAAGCGAGAGCGCGTTTTAGGACGTGGGAAGTACTTTTTTGGGCGATTGTTTTTTTTTCTTCTTCTTCTTCTTCTTCTTCTACTTCTTTTCTCCTCATCATGGTCTTGTTCCTTTTTTCACCATCTCCTCTTGTTAGCGCGTGGTGAGTCACTCCGGTTCTACATCACGTTTATTATATTTCAAGCGATTTGACTCACAACTCAGAACCGTGAACCGTCTTACTGCACAACTTCGCCTTCCCCGTAGCGCGGTATGCGAGACCCTGGTGTTGGACCAAGACGTTGTTCGCGTCAAACCGAGTGACGTTTCGACGTCTACGACGCTGGGACTTGAATCGTTCATTCGGACATCTCGACGTTTACACGACCCGAATAGGGCGTGGAATGACGCTTCAAACCAGCCGTTTCGTATATCCAGCCCCGATACGTTGTTGGTCGTTTTTTATTTCCTCGTTCTCAAAGTACCCGCATGTACCTCACGGATCGGCATGAGTCGATATCTTAATTATTTATCCGGCAATTTGTTACCCGAAAGAGACACTTTCCGTTAGAAAAATCATTTCGTCTATCGGACACGGGATGATTGAATAGAATTTTTTATTCTTCTTCATCCCAAAAGTAAATTATGTTCGTAGGGTCAAAGATCGGAGAATCGTAGTAATTCTTACAATTTTCTAACCTTTATCGTGAAAAAAAAAGAAGAAAAAACGTAAAAAAAACGTAACTGCAGTAGTAATTGACGTATTAGAAAGTGGCCTCATTAGCACCACGAGTTACGAAAGAAATATGAGCATGACAAATTACTTTGATCAAAGAATGAAGAAGGATTATCTCAATTTTTTCGTTATTTTGGAAGAGGAGATTTAAAAAATGTCACTTTTTCACTAATGATGATGCGATCAGTGCGAATGGATTATAAATAGTGGTTGGTTTCACAAAAACAGAGTAATTAGCGTCACACTTGGAGCTAATTATACTCTATGTACGTGTCGACTATTGTTTCGAGCACCCAGACACATTTTCCCTGGTGTCGTTATTCAACCGAGCCTCTTCTCGAGGTACATAGTTGAAACAGTTTTCATTAGTTATTCGTGTGGATCGAATTGAGCCGCGTTTAGTTACTTCATGGCTATTAGTGGCATTGATTACCGCACGGTAATCACCACGAGACCGATCAACGTGCTCGTAGGCTTCGCCCTTTGGTACCGAAGATCCTGAGAGGGATCGAAGAACGAAGATCGGTATGCTTAGAAATTTCTGTATTAAAATTTCATGAAAAATGTATGTTTTTGTATATTGAAATTCAACTTTTTCAATATTTCAATATTCATGTAACAGTTTTGAAAATTAAAAATCATTCGGAAATTTCATAGCCAAGATTATACTAAATTTCATGTACAGAATGATTCGAAAATTCGGCTGAATACTCATGTGATGTGAAAAGTCGTGATAACTTCATTCAGAAATGGGTTTCCACTGCTACAATAATTGCCGAATCGGATCATAAAATATTGCAGAATGAATCGAAAAAATGAAAATTTCACACTTTTAATCGGATGGACTATTGATAATTGACTGAAATACCGTTTCTCAGTGATTTTAAAACTCGGTATGTTTTTTCAATATATGAAATTTCAAGAAGTTTTATATTAATTTCATTCAAATCACCAGGATTTGTGAATTTCATTCCCGTTTGTGAGAACCCTGACCGTATGGAGTCAGGCGATAAAAATAATAGTAAATCGCATTGAAACTCTGGCTGTTCTTTTTTTTTCTGCATCGACAAGAATTGCATTCTGCATTCTTCTAAGAGTCTACAGAGTGTACGAAGGAGCGAATGCGGTAAAATTAAAAAAAATTTCCGGAGCGTAGGCGGTACCGACTACTATCTTCTACTACTACCTCTTGAGCTTCGGTAGTAGGTACTCCGATCGGGTACAAATCCAGAAACAAAAGACCCTCTGCCGACACACGTGCATGTCAATAGCGAGGCAATTAAGCCTTGTTTGGGTGTATTATACGCGAGCTTTAGGCCGAGGGGAAGAAATCCGACACTATTTGTCTCTCGGAATACAAGAAGGCGCGGTGATTTATCCCCGCCAAGATAAATACCGAGTTTTCTTTTACTCTTATTTTTTTTTTCATTCAGGATGAAGGAAATTAACCGACGATCCCCCTTTGATTGTAACTGTAACGAAAATTCTACATCTTCGCTCCCAGTGTTTTGTTTCTTTTTTTTTTCTTCATCTTCTGTATCAGAACATCCTACAAAGAATACTTCCGAGAAGTAATTAAACGATCTTCTTTGTTGAAATACCGTTGATATATCTCAGCTATCAATCTCGAATATCTTAAGATAAACGCCCCGGTTTCTGACATTATAAGGATTTCATCTGAGATTCTTCTCCTCTGAATCAGGAAAAGCAACCTGCAATCGGCAATGATGGATTTCAATGGAAGAATTGATACTTCGTCATCTCTTCAATCTATATTTCAATGAACAACTTAATCATCATCTTTTATTCGAGCCAAGTGCAGCTGCTAGTTTCTGACCCCACTGCAACCCTAGTTTCTGACCCTCGGCTCGCTACGGCTAGTTTAGTCTTTGGAGTCAGTTCATTCCAATAATCATCATATGGGATCTCATAGTTCCTACAAATGCAACAAATATTCACGTTGACCAAGTCGAATGTGTCTCTGTCAACGTCTTTACAAAAAAACTACTGAGGTTACGTCCCTCGTGAATCTAGGGTCAGAAACTAGCGCGAAAAGGACCCGGTATTTGACCCCTCCTTGCTGCAGGACAAACTTCGCAGTCCCTTTTAGTCACGAATATTGCGTTTTTGTATCAGATTTTGGACTACAGCGACTTTCCTCCTTGATGATGATTTTTCATCAGCCGGTCGGGGTCAGAAACCCTGACTTCCGGTTCAATTGTCTCAACCAGTGCAGTCGAGGAACAAGGGTGATCAAAGTTTCATCGGGGTACTTCTTCACCCGTATCATCGGACGGTCATGTGACGGGTATAATTCTCTTCGTATCGAACGAGTATCCAGTTCACAGCGTTCCGGGCGAGACCAACCATCGGTGCACCTGAGTCCTGAAGCCGTCCATCAGGCACCGCGTTTGGTCTTAACCATTACCTGTAATTAACCATGACGTGCCAGCATTCCCCATAGATTTATACACTAATTACACTAATTAATTTATCCACGCGATATACCTCCAGGTCTCGTTCTTGCACGCGCTCGTACACTCGAACCAGCCGAGGTTGCTTCGACGAGTGATTGGTGACGAATGGTTAGAATATTGGCCCGTCTTTACGATACCTTTTCAGCATCGATCAGTCGATCGGCGCGCCCATGTAGCCGCTAAAATATCCCCGCTGTTGCAGTCCCGTGTTAATTATCGGACTAATTAGAATTTCGGTATTCAAAGCCCCGGTCATTATCAACACGTGGCAATTAATAAATCGTAGGTACCATAATTAATATCCAGATATGGAATATCTTTTTGAGAAGTAGATCGATGTTCCCATTCAATATATTTTTTTTAAACCCTTTTCGCAACGACCAGAATAATGGTTTCTTTTTTTTCTTCTTCTTCTTCTTCTCTTTGTTATACGTTTGAAAACTATGATAACTTAATTATTGTCGAAGCTGTTAAGAGAAAATGATATTAATCTCGCAGAGATTGCGCGGTTCGATCAATTTTTTTTTTCTTCGGGTACATCGATAATTATGGGTACAGAAATTGTTGTTCTTTCGGTTACGTGATAATGAAGACGTGACCGTTGTTAATTATTATTCTCCCCATGGCACACCGGGCCTTGATATAATTCGTTCGATATATATTCCCCTGTAATTTGATATACATGCCTTAGAATTAACGTTGCAAATAGTTATTAAAATTTTTTTAGCCTTCGTCTTCTAAGTTTAAGAGACTACGAGACTCGTTTTATATTCCCTTCTTTATCCCCATCACGATACATATGTTATACATCAATAAAATTACGAGTTTGCTTTGAAATTTTTTGAAACTTTACTGATGACACGTTATCATCGTTAATACATATCATCCATCCGGATGTCTGCACGCGGCATCCAGAGTTCGAGGGGTCCCCCTAAACCCAGTAATCTTTTTCGACCTACGTGTCAAAGAAGAAAAAGATTGTAAAAAAAAAAAAACTAAAACATCGTCTATCCTATCGCGATATTTTTACATTATTTTTACTTATAAATCGCAACCAACCGACGCGACACTGTGATCTTTGATCCCTCTCGATTTTTCCTCCGCATGGCGAGGGTAATCGGTGGTAATCGGTTCTAAATTTAAAGAGAGACGAAAAAGAGAAAAAGATAGTGAAGAATGATAAAATTTAAAAAAAAATTGGATCACGGATCGGTTGCCGTGAGAGCAGGTCGTCGAGACTGAAAGATCAACTCTTTGCGGGTACACCGATCGCCTCTCATCTCAAATATAGGAACAAAAAAAAAAAGAATAAGAATAAGAAGAAGAAGGAGAAGAAAAAGGTTTAATTTCATTATTGTTGGCTAGAATAAAGGTGGGTGAAAAAATATACACATCTGTGTGATGCGATGCCTCAAAGCCTCACCTCACCTTCTCTCTACTATCCTCGACACAGACACTGACGCCTTTGATTTGTTGGTGCAGATCGAAAATTAGAGGTTTAATTTTAATGGCCTGGGATCCCAACCACTTCGATACACTCTCGTAGGCGGTGTTTTGGCCTGACCTTCTTATTTCTCACACTTAAAAAAAACTACCGCGTTTAGATATATATACATATATATAATATATTATATACTGTATATAGTAAAAGTGTAACGTTCGAAGTGTTTTTTTTTTTTTTTTTGTCTTTTCCTACCGATCCTCGATATTTAATTAGATCCGTAAGAAAATCGTTTCGACTGCACCACTGTATGGGTATATGGATGAAAATAATTTACATGTACATAACACAGGTGATTCTGGCGGAAGTGATTCGGAGCGGTCCAACCGCTGCTTCGTCGTAACGACTTAAACGCGGCGTAATCACATTGTTTGATGGTAATTGTATATTAATAGATGAGAACTGGGTCTCCCGCTGTTGGCCAGCTCCTAACCTGCCTCGAATTACGTAATTCCACTTGACTTATACGGTTCGGTACTATAAAAAGAGGATACAAAGAAAAAAATATATAATAAAATGGGAGTTCAAGTTCTTTTTATATATGCTGTTATAAAAATTCGATCTCCACTCCCCCTGCAGGGGTATCGGATTAGAAAAAAAAATTCAGAAAACAGGCCATGTCGAAATTTAAAACATTTTTTTTTATATCATTTCTCGATATTATACCGCGGAAGTTTTTCACTAGCTTATAGATGTACCCGATTAATCAGTCTGGTTGATTATTTTTTTATTTTTATTTTTTTCTTCTCTTCATCATTCTAGACGAGAATAATTGCATTCGGTACGCTGCAGGATGATGGTCAGTTTGTGTAGAGTAGGCGCGAATCATCGTTCGCGACTGTCTGTCGGGGGGGCCATTCTAATATCAAGGACTCGTGGTCTGCATCGGTATATATCGTACAGATGATGAGGAGATGGTGTTTCTATGGATGCGCCGCCGTGGTACAAGAAAGGAGGAATAATAAGAGAATTATGAAAAAAAAAAAAAAAAAACGGAATCTAGTAGGATAAGAAAGAAAAAAAAAAGAAGAAAAAAAAAGGTTGAAGAGAATAGACGAGGAGAGAAACAGATGCAACCGACCTACGACCTGGCACGCTGAAACCTGGAGGATATCTGACTCATAACGTATCAGCGTGCGGGTTTATAGATATATGTATACCGTTGTGGTATACATGATATTCGTGTGTATGTGTTGCAAAGAATCGAATATAGCGTGTATATAAAACCCCCGGCGGTATAATACGTCGCCGCATCGCATCAAGCTATAAGGCAATTTACATCGTAGGCAATCCTGATTTTCCGGATTCCTGTTTGCTGATTGAAAGATAAATCGGCCGCGAGGCACCACATCTTCGTATATTATACATAGTTGTGACGTGTGTAGGTATAATACCTGTACCTACTATCCCAACACCTATAAACGCGGAATTATACTATGCAGATTTATTATTTATATCCACATCCCCCCCAGTCGATGATACCTTCCACACACTACTACCGAATACCAAACCGCCCTTCACCGATCACAGGAGATAATTACCAACAGCCACGTCGAGGTGATGATGATTCCGACACTGATCACCGCGTCTCTAGATTTCTCACTCTTCAACTAACCTTTGCCTTTACTCGATTATTTTTATCTCCTGTTCTGCTCTTATCCTTGTTTGCTAATATCAAGGCACTCTGCCCACGACTGATCAGGATGAGGAACTTTTCGAATGTCAAAGGCAGTCGCGATGATAAAATTCACGATTTTTTTAAGATTAAAAATGTAGTTTTGATCCTCGGTGTATCGAAGACAGGGAGATACGTTGCACAATCTGGATTATAATGATTGTAATTGAAGCCTGAGATGATGAGGTACAACTCCGGTGTTTTACACTCTCCGAGGCTCAGAGATCGATGCCTCAGGATCCGTTGAACACTCGCAGGACGTTTCGACGCGTTGGAGTGACTGTGACACAATTAGCTTCCTTCCATCCTGATCCACATTCTAGATACCGATTTAATCGTCTCCCTACCATACACCGTGTATTAGGACGAGAGACGACCACCGGCTAATCGATTCCTCGGAATGATTTTTATGCTCCTGACGATTTTACCATGAATTATACGAAGCCGAAAAATATCCGTTCCATAAATCAAGAGGCGTGTTAATTACGCCGATCGATATGACCTATAGACGGTTACGGAGCGTTGCGTTATAATCGATTATCAGACATCCGCAGGGTCTTAGAGTCGCTCGGTTATTAATATCGTCGATATCACAATACTGACTGTTACAAACCCTGCGAGATCTTCGATAATGTTGTATTTTCGAAAATACGAAAAAGGCGAACGCGGTCATCGCGGGACTCGAGGTACCTTCGTACCGGCGAACTTTGCACCCGCAACGAAGATAGGATCTTGTTCGTTAAGTTTTGACAAGTAAGGTACCTTCGTACTTGTTACGTTTCGTTTCAGCGAAAGCTAGATAAAGAGCGAGGGGGCAAAAAAAAAAAAAAAAAAAGAAATGACGAATGTACGGGAACGCATCCAGAAGATGTCCGTCTCCTCTTCGCCTCCTTTCAAAACCACTTTGTTACGCGTTCTGGACTTCTCTTATGGTTATCTCGTCTCCCAGGGTGACGAGAGGCTCGGCTGTCAGCCTCTCGCGTCCTGGGAAACCTGGGATTTGATTTTATCGCCCACTTTGCATACGGTTAGGGTACGTACTCGCCGCGTGTCACCTCGCGTTGCCCTCGTGTCTTCTGGCAAAGATGCGCGAAATCCTGCGGAGTAGGTAAACTCCGTGAGGATGGCGGTAAGGTCGTTCGGTTCGATTATAAGATAAAGGTTAATGTAGCGGTAAATCTCTACCCCCATCGTCTCTATATTCCGCAACAGTCGAACCAAGCGTTCAAAAATCTCGATGCTGGCGATCAAAAGTACCTTATAATTACCATAAACTTTCAATTTCCATCGATTAACGAGTACTGGTGGTGGAAAGTAAAAAGAGAAAGAAGAAAATGTCGCCAACCCTTTTGGTATTCGATTTCACTCCACGATCTTGACGTTCACAATTTCATCTCGAGTCACATTAGAGGACTGAAACAGTGATCAATCAGGGATGCATTAAACGCTGCTTAGCAGAAGCTCGTGTTGCATTACTGTTCGATAATATAATGGTGATGATATTTCAATGAGCCCTGGGTTACATATGGAAGAATTATAAGAAGAAGGAAGAGAGCGTTATTTCATTATCCAGAGTTCCGAGAACCTCAATGGTCGAGGATATGTCTCTATTAGATATTTTTTAATTGACGAACACGACGACGACGACGACGTCCAGCTTTCAATTCAAGCTTTGATTACAATACAATCGATACACAACCACGCCGTGTTGTTTGTACCTACGTATATTTCGCTATACGACGCGAGTACCACCTGTTCTCTCAACACTAATCTTCACACACTCATCTTCTTGTGATAATTACCACGGATGTTACAACCGCGTTTCAAATCTGACCAGCGCACACATCGCGAGTCGAGATTCAGCCTCGTCATCATCTCGTACAGCATCACAGATCCCACCTCGCGAGCGGACAAATTAAAATAAACCCTGTGGTATTCTCAAGTCTGTTTTGATCATCGTACGATTAAGGAGCAAAGAGAATAAGAGGAATAAATTCACCCAAGAATTTATAGTGTAAGCCAGGAAGCCGCCCTGACGTGAACCTACATCGTGATGACGGGTTATCTACGTCGCCCGGGGGACACAGGCTACCCCGGACTCCCGAGTCTTGACCGGGTCTCACGCCGGTAGCCTTTTGAGACCGTGCGCATAAAACACCTGTTGATAGTTTTTCGATCCCTCGAATAATGGTGAATTTTAGCATACATATGTATAGGTATAATCGATAATGATCTATAGGTGGTTTGAAATACACTTGTTACTCTGTGTCCGATTGTGAGCTGGCGAGTAAATGATAGATCGTTTGCGACGATATTATACCTCACGTTCTTACATTTTCATTTGACCTATTGTATTTCCACAGTCCTGTTGCACCGCACCAACGACGATGGTGGAAGACCTTCACTCTTGAACTCTTCGAGCACCGGCGATTCACTTTCAACCGTTTTATTTTTATCCACAGCGGCTCTCGCCTTTATCGCTTTACCCCTGCTTCTTCTTCTTCTTCTTCTTATTCTTCCATCGACGTTCTCGATTACATAAAGTTTGATAAAACAAAGACATTATCTAACACTCGGTCAAGGAGACCGGTACAGCGTGATTCGACAAATTCTACGTACTCCAAAAGTCATCAGTATTCTATCCAAAGTTCATTAGACATCGAAAATGAAGAAAACATTTTTTGGACCAAGTTATCAGCAAAAGAGCGACTAGATTGTCGCTAAATTCCTCATCACAGGATTTTTTCTTATCAGTTTCCTTCCTTCGTATGCTATGAAGAAAATGATACGTCGAGAGACGTAATTTGGAACAACCGTGGGTCTGAAACCTCACGCCAAGTGATAATTGAAAAAGTCAAGTTTTAGATGTGTAAATGAACTTTGGACAGAATTTTGATGATTTTTGGAGAATGGAGAATTTGTTGAATCACGGTTTACTGGTCCCCTCGAACAGTTTCTCGTCTTCGAATATCTGGATCAGTTGAACCGGATCGTATCGATACCCACGCAATAATATTGCACCGAAGAAGAATAAGAATAAGTTGGAAGCATGCAACGTACAGAGTTTATCTGATCGGTATTAAAGATCGGATCTGTTATTCCCTCTCTCATGAGACTAGTGTGTCGGTATAATTAACCTACAATAATATTTCCCCCCACCGGCGTCACTATCGAGGCTGGCTTAATGGCGATTGTAACAACAATACCGATCATGAAATCGGAATCGTATAAAAGGTATTCCGATTCGCTAACGGTACACTTGACAAAGACACCCACGACTTTACTCTCGTGCCTAAGGTCATGCTTGTGGATATGGTATGGGTATGGGTATGGGTATGGGTATGGGTACGTTGCGGACCACGGATGGAAGGAAGAGACTCGGTCCTAACCTCGAGAGGCTGCAGGTTCACCGGGTTAACCTTGATGATTAGAAAGCAAAAGGTCCCCCGCGATGCGATCTCAACTTGTTTGCACAACGAATCACGACGACCGTCGTCCTCTCGCGATTTACATCACTTCTTTCAACTATTATATGGGTTGTGTGTGTCTGTGTGTGGGTGAAATCCATTCGATTCCATGCACCTGCGATATATTCCCATCGACGAAATCGCACACAGGTGCGGCGCGCGATTATGAGGTTACCTTCGGCTAAATATTGTTTTCATACAGGCACCCGAACACCCTGGACACAAGAGAGTCTCGGGTTGAGCAAGCGACTATTATACCCGATTTCTCTGTATATATCACAAAAGATCACAATTGAGATGGGATGAAAAATTAAAACGAGAATCATTCAAGTTAATTGATCGGGTCCAGGTTTCGAGGTTGATACGCTACAGAGTCTCTTCGGCTAATACCTCTACACCATTGTTCCAAGGGACAAGATTATTCTCTTTGATCAATGCCGTCTGAACAAATTTTTCATGGGAATTACGATTCCGATTCAGGCAGTTTGATCAATTTCATTCAACCTCATTTTCCTCGATTCAATAAATTAGACTATAGTTTTCAATCAATGATTCTCGACAATTCATTCAGGTAGATTTTTATTTGTTTATATTGATTCGATTTGTTCGAGTTCTAATTAGTCGAATTGACAATCCAGTAAATTCAGGTCAATTCGACGATTTATTTTTCCCCATCACGTTTCCTAATTTGCATTTGACTGGCTCGTGCAGTAAATCGTTGCAAAATCATCCTTGACGTCTCCCTTAAAGTGCACTGAATTATAATTCCAAACTCCTACACATTTTTTTTTTTTTTGGGTACCTTTCACTTTTCCCTCTGGAATTTTGCCGCGTGATAGAAAAATGATGAATGATCGTGTCACATGTACATCAGGGGACTTTATATAGCGCAATTTATTCGTTAGACCGTATACTAATACCCGGGGATCGAGAGCCGTTTAATATTTTTGGTTCGTCAATGTGCCAAGGTCGGAATGCAAGGGGGGGGGGGGGGGGGGCCCCCCTAGCGATCGTGTTGATCCGCGGCGATCCTCAATACATTTAAATCACCTCATTTGCACAGAGGGCCCCGGTCATCCTCCGCACAACGCGGACTTCTTCTTTCCTTTTCTTTTCATTTTTCATCATTCTTATCCTTCCCCGAGCACTACGTCATGCGTCAGGACTATCAGACATTCTTTTTTTATCATCATCCGCGATCCAAAAACAAGCTGTGATTCAGACTGCCAATCAACTTCAAATTCGTCCAAAATTCATGATCATCAAGGAGGAAAGTCGCTATAGTCCAAAATCTGATATAAGAACGCATTAATATAGTGACTAAAAGTGACTGCGAAATTTGTCCTGCTTTCCCTGATTTGGAGGAAGTGAATCTCAGCTGAAATCCTTATAACGTCAGAAACCGGGGCGTTTAGTGAAGTTAAAAAGAGTAAACCTGCCTGCGGCAAGGTCGATGATCGCCTGATGCGGATATTATGTTGGATCACATCATTCTAACGTTTACAAATCCTCTAAGTGACAGAAGTTTAATTAATGTTCCGAGAAATAAACGATGAGCAGCATACCGCTGGACGTTAGAGCGTGAGTGGTATTAAAAATATTATCCCCAGATCCCTTATTCTCGTTCTTATTCTTATTCTTATTCTTATTATCGTAATCTTCTTCTCACCGCGTGCGGGTAGAGTCAGGACGAGGGGGTATCCACTCGTGAAATAGTTGGGACAGTTATCTCATGGAATACTTATGGAATGCCATGAAATATCCATGAAATACCCATGAAATACCCATGAAATACTCATGAAATACCCATGAAATACTCATGAAATGGTTGTGAAATGTGAAATTGTTGGGACACCACATTTTGAAGTGGATACCCCCTTGAGTCAGGAGACTTGCGGGTCGTGCCTCATATAAAATGCAGGCAATTAATAACGAAGGTGTTCCGAATAAATTAAACCACTTATGCTCGTCGCGCCCGGACCCCTCGAGTCTCGAGTTCGCATAATCGGAATTTGAATTATTTTGAATAACAATCGCGCGAAGAAGAAGAAGAAGAAGGAGAAAAAGAAAAAGGACGAGGAGGAGGATAAATCTAGGCGTCTCTCATAATCCGGACCAGATCAGAATGTGCTCGCGCCTGAGAGTGTGAGTCGGATCCTTGAGGCTAAATCTCTTGATGTAGAACGAATCGGGTTGTCAACGTTCAGCATAGAGCGGTATCGGAGCCTGTGATCAGGTGTTTTCTGATTCAATAATAGCCTCCCTTCAGCTATGACATAATGTAGACGTCTCGTGTCCACCTGTCACTTGTAGTGACTCGATAAAGTCAACGAGGCATTGTTGCGCCCCGGGTCTCATTTGAATTCTATTTGATCCCAAAGGGCTGCGTGCGGCTCTCGAGAAACTTCATTATTTTAAACCAAAAATGACTTTAAAACTCGATTCAAGGATAGTATTTTTATTTATTTTTTCTTCTTTTGTGGTCCATTTATGGTTCGTCAAGATTTATTGGTATCTGTGTAACTTCGGACAGGTCAGAGTTGGCTAGAATACGAAGAGAAGAGAAAGAAGATACTCGCTAGCGAAGTTAGTTCGCGGTTAATTAGTCGTACAGGCATCGACCAATAACGAACTATAATTATGCGTATATAGCGTGTATTTATTTTCGAGTAATACCCCGCTTATACTAAATCAATAAATAATTATCGTAATTAGCATCGTGCCTGGTCTATCCTCCTCCGTATGCGCGGTGTGTAAACGGAAGATCTACAACTCGCCCATGAAGTGGTACAAAAATATACAACCGAGAAACGGACCGCACCGAGTCCGCTTCGTCCCAGAAAGCAAATTCGTTTTCAATCAATTAACGCGATAGAAGATACATCGATAAATCGATAAATAATATAAACGGTAATAAAAATTGAAGAAAAATAGTTTCGCGGATATGAGGAAATCGGTCGCTACGCGGGTGGCTCGTCGAGTCAATACGATGATTGGGGGAGTTACGTGTAATTAATACGATAAATAACAATCAAGGAGTAAAACTTATACTTCGGATTATTATCGCATCGTTCGCTCTTCCGGGGAGACGGGAGGACTAATAACTTACTGCGTTAAGGGGGAACATACACATTAAAAGTTTTTCAGACTTTTCAATGGTTTTCACATGATTAGAAAGAATTTTTTTCCGTCTATGATGGACGAAATTGAATCTACCGGTGGGGCGATTTTACTTTTTCGGGTCTCAAACCGTTCGGTAAAGAAGCCTTTTCAATATGAACGGATAACTTTTTCATAACCTCATTTTTACTCGAGTTATCACGAAAAGTAACTTATGAAGACAGAAAAAATGCTGTTTTATTCTAAAAAATGATTAATATCGGGTACAATTTTACTGAATAGTTTGAGACCAGAAAAATTTGAATCGATCCACCGATACATTTTATTTCGTGCATCTTAGACAAAAAAAAATGTGTTCCCAAAATCGTGTGAAAAATATTCTAAAACTTGTTTTGACTTGTTTAACATTTTACACAAGGTGTATGGACCCCCTTGAGCTTATCTCATCCGCGAGGGACCGCATAGTCGTCAGGGTGCAAATTATTATCGATAAATCGATCATGGATCGGGACGGGCCAACGTGACTTGTTTCATTCTTTTTTGACAACGATGATCATAAGGGGGGGTGAAATTGTCGAATATACCGTGTGTGTGTGCCGAAAAAAGAAAGCCTCGAATGAAGAATATAACATCGGCTTAATAACACGGTACCCACATCGCGCCAATATATTAATTACTGGTCAATATATTAATTACTAACCCTGTAATCTTACCCGGTACGCCGTGAGAGGTTGATCATTCTCGAGTGAGGCTTTATAATACCGTTTATTCTCCTCGATTACCTATCTGTACGCTGTAAGAAGAACATTCTTTTTCTTTTTTTATTATTATTCTTCTTCTTTTCTTAATTTTTCAGAGGATTTTTCTTTATCCTGAGTAATTAAAATTCACCTGAGGTGATATTTTCAACGTTATTGCATCAAGAAATTTAACCAACAAAAAATAATAATAATAATTACTATATTCGAGGATGCAATTTTTTTTTAGAAATCACTGAGAAAATTCCGGAAATCGAGCGCATTTTTTGTTTTGTTTTTGAAACACTTTCGAGTCATGACATAGACAATTTTTTAATTCACCCTAGTTTGATGTATTAAAATATCTGATAAAAATAAGTAAATAAGAAATAAGTAATTCTTTATATAATCGTAACATTCTCCTCGAAAGACCGCGGAAGAAATCTTCCAAGAGTATAGAAAGTAGAATAAATATATTTCGTTTAATTAATTGATAATTGAAACTATTGAATCATCATTATTTTATTTCATTTAAGTGCATCGATTCGTTGAATTAAGTACCGAAAAATTCTGAATTATAGTGTAAAGATGATAATTATTGCAATATCATATACGAATTACGATGGGCAAGTAAAAAATCTCTGTGTGCTATTTAATCGCGTATTAAATAACGCAGAGAATCGAAAAGTCCGGCTTTCACTTCGAGGACTCTTCGCTTGCGACAATTAACGACGGCTTTAACAAAAACTAATGTATTTCCGCATGATAATAAAGTTTATGTATGAAGATATATCGAAGTGTAATTCTGGTGGATGAGCAATTTCAATTTCCGGAATCGCGTCGACGAGATTCTCCAAAGTCCAAAAAGAGGAATACAAGTTACAGGATTTAACGACGCCTTAAATATTCATGACGAGTGTGTTTTTTTCGATTTCTTTCGAGAGCCTCGCTTAATCCCCTTTTTTACTTAAGAGACTCGCTTGACCGATTGAAATAGACTAATTACGGCTAGAATTGTCGCTGTTGAATAATAATGATGATGAAGGCTGCGCTTAATCACTCCGCGAAATTGTCTGATTTAAAATAGTTTAATTAACTCCAATTCCTTTCGCTTAACGTCCATTTTTCTTTTTCGTCTTTTTTTTATTTCGTATACAAATTTACTCATTCTCTCACATTAAGGATACGGAAATCAATCACCGCGGGACTCGTGAAAAATTATTTCAAAAGACGAATAGTGTTAATAAAAAAAATAAGAAGGAGAAAAAGGTCAGCTACCGCGATCGGTACGCCGGTACTACCCAGCTTAGGTAATTCAATTTCTTCTAATTACTCGAGTCATTAAGCAATCAATTTACCATTGGTCCGTGGCCCCTGGACGAAACGCGGAGCCGCGGACCCACGGAGCCATGGATCATTAGTCGAACTGTAATTAATAGAACTTGCCTTCAACCAAAACTTATGAGGGACTCGGAACGATCTTTACGCTATTTCTACGATATCTCACCCCGGGTTACTCCTAGGCTAAAAATTTACTGAACTGATTTTCTAGCTATTCAAATTTCCTACAAAAAAGATATTTACAGTCTTTCGCGTGAAGTCAACCGTTTCGATCATACAGGGGACTGAAAAACAAGCTTAGAAATTCCGAATATTTATACAATTTAAAAAACTTTCAATCAGTGACCCAATAAAACCTTAGGGTAGCAGCAGTTCTTATTTCAGTTTCATTTGTGAAACTGAAGGATGTTGAGAATCGGCCACTCAGTTCGATAATAACAATAATAACAATAACGGTTAATTGATTTTCACAGTCCGAAAAATTCTAAATAAGAATAACAATAACAATAATAATATGAACAGTAGATAATTTTTTTATCTGCTATCAATTGATGAAAAAAACAAAACTAGTTTATTCATGTTTCTTCTCGATTCGTCTATCTAAACGTACACAGATCTGCTCTGCATACGTGAAGGATGGGGGTAGAGGTAAAGTTAGAGTACCGTCGTACCTGCGGAATGATCCTCTATGTCAGACAACCGCCAGACTAGACGTGGGGGATCGTACATTTATTCGTTCCACTGCTACGAGACTAGATCACGTCAGAACCACGTTCTTCTTCACTACCGATTTATGCATACTGTGGGTACACGTACCCTATTCGTATAACTCGATTTATTGCGATCAATCGGTTCTCAATCGGATGTCGCGATTATTTTTACAGCAGCGCGATTTTAGAGATACATACGAAATGGAATTGACCTCAAAATAAAAAAAGGTCATTTATATCGATGTTAGAAATTCGTTACAGTTAAGTCACTTACCTGAAACGTTGACGCAGCAGCAAAAGAAACTCACTCTGACGTCACGATTGTCTCGATTCACACAAAACTAAACAATACTGTTCTCCGATTATTATTATTTGTTGTTTTCACCACTGAAACACGATTATTTATTGTCACTAGTCCCACCTGTTGCTATTTAGAATCTCAAAATACCCTATGAATTATCGTAGAGTCGATGTTACGGACCGTTTTCTATTTTACCGACGCGGAGCCGCGAAACAAACGCGGGAATCGGACAACGACGCGATAGTCACTTTTTTCTAACGCGCGGCGGTATTTATACTTCGGCTATTTCCTTTTTTCGCGAACGATATACACGAACCGGTATTCAGAGTGCGAAGTGGCTTCGAAGAGCTTCAATTTGAGTCCAACTTGACCTCAATCCGCCCACGGGGAGCTGAGATAGGACAATTTTAGTTTATCAACGGTCACCGCGACCCTCGAATCTTCCGTGTCGCCCCCGGGCCCCGGCAACAGTGAACAGACAGAAGACGAGCGACTCGGGCGTTCGCTACCGTGTTTTGTTTACCCGCAACGAGCATCGACGTACCGACCGGCAG
>JAFFZH010014678.1:38689-55285 GCA_018420115.1 Euura saliciscinereae
AGTAACTCGAAATCATTTGAAGTAAGTTGGAGTGAATTGAAGTAACTTGGAATTATGGCAAATCGATTGAGTTAAAGCGAAGTAACCTCGAATATTACGAAGTCACTTTAAATCACTCGAAGGTATTTGAAGTAAGTTTTCAATCATTGAAAGTAAGTTGAAGTGATTTGAATCTCCCGAAGCAAGTCGAAGTAATTTGAAGTAGTTGGGAACCTTTTCGAGTAAACGCAACTAATTTCAAATCACTGAAGGGCAGTTGGAGTAAGTTTTTGAATCATCAGAAGTAGATTAAAGAAATGTATACTTTTCAAAGTAAGCTGAACTGGATTCAAGTAAATTGAAAACCTTTACAAGCACTATTAGGTAACTTTAATTACTGAAGGCCAATTGAAGTAAGTTTTGAATCAATAAAATTGAATTAAAGAAAGTTAAACTTCTCTAAGTAAGCTGAAATAATTGGAAGTAATTATGGAAAACCTTTTCTAGCAATTTCGAGTAATTTAAAATTATCCAAAGTAACAAGAACCGATTGGGAATGATCTTAAGTTAATTGAAACGATATGAAGTAATTTTAAGTAAATAGTAAACCATTTCAAATGACTTTTAGTAATCTAAGATCACTACAAGTTGATTCAAATCACTCGAAGAAACTTGAAGTAAGGTTCGAGTTGTTAGAAGTAAGTTGAGGTGATCCAAATTTCTCGAAGTGTATTGAAGTAATTGGAAATCTTTCAAGTAATTTCGTGCAATTTCTGATCATTTAACTTTACCATAACTAATTCAAAATTATCTCAAGTAAGTTGAAGCAATATGAAGTGATTTCAAGTAATTATTAAACCATTTACAGTAAGGTGAAAGTAACTTCAAGTAATCTGAAATTAATTTCAAATGAATTCAAGTTTTTCATATCAAATCATTTACTCGAAGTAATTTCGCTTACTTTCGAGTCCCTCCAGACTTCACATAAAGTGATTAACCCCTTCGTACAAGTTCAATCGGTTAAATTCACTCACAAATCACGTCGAATCGAACAGTCGTCAGTCTCACTCTTGCGTATAGTAAACCATCAATTATCTACTATCAGTAATAACGATTGGTAATCGGTTCTACGGATGCTAAGTAAGAGGGTCTTTTGGCATTGAGTCAGATATTAACGCCTCTGATTGGTCGGTTACCTGTTTAGAGCCACGAGGTCGGGATGAAAACCCTCGTAATGCTGGACGAGCAAGGCGGTAAGCCATTACCTAGACTAACATTAATTAACTAGCTGACTCCGCTGACACACATGATTATAATCGTAGAATGAAACACACGAGACACACGACACAATGAGCCACGTGCTCAAACCATTACTCGTATATATATATATAACTATTATATACTTATTATACTTAAGAGAGTACTAACACCTTATTGACCAATGCTTAGATCATATATGCATTACGTCTCTTTATACATAATATACGACTCCCACTGCTATACCTCTGTTGTTACTATATCATTTTAACTATACTTATTTCATTTTACTTCTCGCATTAAGCTATCAATATTATACTACTTACTAATACTTTTTAATACTGTGTTTATACATGTATATATATATATATTCAAATATTCAATATGCTTACATAGGGCAACGTCAGGTTTTTAGCCATGTGGATAAATTCTCATCCAATTTTTAACATTTTTTGTAGATTATTCAATTTTTTTTTTTTCGTTTTTGTTTCAAAATCGTTCTAGAATCTTTGAAAGAAACTGGATGAGGATTTTTTTTTTGTTACTTTTATTTCGTTTTAATTCAATTTTTACTTATCGAGCGTAATTCGGATATGGATGTTGAAAAATAGCCGATTAATCGGAGAAGAAGTTCCGGGAATTTGGGGAAAAATCGTTTGTACTAAGAAGCACTTGAAGTAACCTTAATTAAGTTACTTCTGATCAAAAGTAAATTCGGACTTTTGTGAAAACCAGAAGGCTACCAGTTACTTGAATCATTTGAAGTTCTGGAGTCTTGAAGTAGGTCTGCCATGTACTGATCTTGTAACTTCAGTAAGTGAAACGTTACTTCGTTAGCAGCAATTGCTTCATACATATTCTTGAGGAGTTTCATACATTGGGGCAAAAGTCTGCAGAATTCTGGAAGTAACTGAAGCACTTGAAGTAACGTCAAGTTACTTCAAATTATAAGCGCATTCAAACTCCTTCCAAGTACGCCATACAATACTTTTCCAGTAATTGCAGTAAGTGAAGCAGTTTTGTCAATGAGCGATTAATGGGATTGAAAATCGGCCATTTTTAAACATCTTTTTTTATCCTTTGCATCGTCATGATACCCAGATTAAAATTGTTACATCGTCCAATGAACGCGCCAAACTTCGACCTCGTTTATTGCAATTTCAATATCGAATCAAAAATCCATGCTTCGCGACTAGGCGCTTTTGATTTTGAATTTTGTGATGGGTGAAGTTTGTTTTTGTGATCGTTTTGAACCAACTTCTCGATCCATAACCCAATATACTCATCCCACTGGTGTTGAATAACAGAGCAACTGGACAGAATCGAAGAAGGGATGGACCAGATCAACGCTGATATGCGGGAGGCCGAGAAGAACTTGACCGGTATGGAGAAGTGCTGCGGTCTCTGCGTTCTGCCATGTAACAAGTATGTTTAGTGCGATAGAACGAGGACGAGGCCACCTTTGATAAGGATTTTAACCGTTCTTGTCTTTCCCCGAATAACAGAGGGTCCAGTTTCAAAGAGGACGAAGGAACGTGGAAGGGAAACGACGATGGCAAAGTCGTCAACAATCAGCCCCAGCGTGTGATGGACGAACGCAATGGTCTTGGACCCCAAGGCGGTTACATAGCAAAGATAACAAACGACGCCCGAGAAGACGAGATGGAAGACAACGTGGGACAAGTTAACACGATGATCGGTAATCTGCGGAACATGGCCATCGATATGGGCAGCGAGCTCGAAAATCAAAACCGACAGATCGACAGGATCAATCGCAAGGTAAGATACGGATAATCATAATCAGCAATGATTGTTGCAGTGTCTGAATATCGTGATCGATATATTGTGATGAGGTTGGCATACCGGAAGCGCTGCTCATGAACTGTTTCATTGCCCTAAGAAAAAAAAAAGAAAAATCGCTCGCATGTCCTCCTTCGGCCTGCCAACCTCGATTCTGTGTCCTCTCTCACTAATCGATATCAATTATTTGAGTTCACTTACTTGTCTTTCGCCCTGATGCACAGGTAAGTCACGCTTCTGCACATTACGCGATTCCTTCTTACTGATTCCACACCGCGAGTATTCTCTGAGTCTTTCCTATACTCGATTCATCATGTGATTCGTTACATTCTTCGACATCTAAGACAGAAAAAAACTGATGGAAGTAAGACTTGATGAAGTTCCGAAGACAGTCAGAGTAGTAGTTGCATGTCTTCGAGCAGGGTGGCCACTCGCCGTGTTGGGGTTACGGCGTGTGGCCAGACTCAAAGGATACTCAAGGTGTATGGAAACTTGCACAACTCATGGTGAACGCATTGTACGCAGACAATATCAGGCTCAATATATTTGTTCAGTACTCATTCACGTTTCTCATACAAAATTTATCGAACATCAGAACGATAGAAGGAAAAAAAAAAATGCTGCAGACGTTTGACACAATTAACTTTAACGCGTGTTGTTTCACATCACATATTCAAAGGTGGGGATCCTGAGAAAAGATGAACGGCCTAGTTAGTGACGTCGCAGATTTAATGACGTCAAGTGAAACTTTAGTCCTCAATTTTTTGAGACCAAAAAAAGTTCAGTGTACTTGGTTATTTTTTTTTTTTCGAAATTATTTCAATGATTAGAAGAGTCGATTTTTCGATAAACGATCAATAACCGCGCCGTTCATCTTGTACGATCATATAATATAGCCTATGTAATACCTCACGATCACTAAAAAAGAGAAAAACATATTTTACGCATTTCACATATCAAAACCCACCATCAATATTTATCACATTACTGATCATTCACCGTTTTTACTGATACAAATAACCTAAGGGTTACGATCGAACCCCTGAATAGTTCTCCCACCCCCTCTACTCGCTTTTATCTGCTATCCTGCGCGCGTCTCGTTACGCGCATGCGCTGACGTAGAGCCGCATGATCTGCGCCTGCGCACCAGAACAGACGGACAGCAGTTGAGGGGAGGGGATGAGCTTTTACGGGTTCGACTGTGGACTCGATCGCAAGAAAAATCGTTTACAGGGAGACTCATCACTCTGGAGCTTCATAAAGATAGTCGATTATTATTTCAATCGTTTTTGGTCGCATAATTCTGAAGCTTGATCGTTCGAATCGTTGAAACTTGGACAATTTTTTAATTAGACACACGATTTTTTCACTTCAACACTCATCTTCTTTATAAACACAAATTCGAAGCCAGAGTGACGAACACCCTTTTTTTTTTTAAATCGATCTTGTTGATTCGACATACTCGATAACAAATACACGTATACCTACGTTTTTGTTTGGTACACAGGGCGAGTCGAACGAGACGAGGATACAGGTGGCCAACGAGCGAGCCCATCAGCTTCTCAAATAAGTCGCCTGACATAGAAAAAAAAACAAAAAAAAAACAAAAAAAAAACCGTCAACACCTCGACCACACATCTCTGCTACACCTTATCAGTTATTATTATTGTTATAATTATTACTCTTATCGCAGTTATATTATCGCTATACTCATTATCGAAATATCGATTACGCAGTTATATACATGATACGTATACACTCCATACGATGACTATTTGAAAACTGATCTGATGTGGTTTATTAGCATCGTATGACGTTGCTCATGATGATATGCTATCGATCATACAAGATACAAGATATACATTCAATGCCTATATGTGTATACACTGATTATTATTTGTTCAGGCTCACTGTGTGTACTTAGAAAATAGTTCAATTATTATTATTGTTATTATATACGAAAAAAAAAACTAATCGAACATATTTTTTTTCAAATTTTTTCTTTCTTCATCTCTATAGCTATAAGAAATCGCTTAATTAATTATTAATAAATCAGTCTTTATCATGACCGAGTCATGATCCTGGGAATTTTATTAGCGGCTGAATATCACGATTTATTTTTTCCACTTGGAGATTGATTGAAAAAAAAGTCGTGTGTATAAAAATGACAAGCATTTGATCGATGAAATGTTTGGCTTAATTGCGTGTGTGTGGTGTAGGGGGATTCCAACGAAACAAGGATCGCTGTGGCCAACCAGCGAACAAACAAGCTACTGAAGTCCTAAACTGTGTTCCTGTTTGGGTGAATTTACCGGATTTACCTTCTTCTCAATACCTTACTTCTCCGTTATCATACCTATCATCCAATATCGGAGAATCAACGATCTGTTGGCTCGACACACAATCCTACGCAACGATCAAAGAGGTCCTCCTCCATGCATTTTATTTACGATATCAAATTCAGGTATCTTCGTCCATCGGTGTATTTATTTCTGTCGTTGTCCCTTAGTTCAAAATACAAAAATACGAAAGAACATTCGGATGTGTTCAAGAAAAAAAAAAAAAATTCTATGAGCCCTCTAGACGCTGACAGAACCAGTAGACGGGCGTCAGAGCCCGAACTTGAGTAGGGAGCACGAGGAAGTCGCGTGGTGGGGGTAGCGCGAGAGTCAGTCGCGCGTCGACCGTCGATCGTCGAACATGACGAGGTTAGATCACATCTGGAGGGTTTAGAGAAGGTTTCTTCCATTCTCTGTGGCTTACACACTTACTTGTGACTATGTTGAAACAGTTTCAGCCTGTTTCGTGTCAAACAAAGTGTTTTCTTTATCTGTGTTTGGAATTATCTGTCCCAGAGTTAATTTTCCGCTACCATATCTGTTCTTGTTTCGTCAAATTCTTTTCGATATTCAGTGTAAACTAGACGCATGTGTGTAGCATGAATATCTATGTTTATGTGGACCGAAATAAACATCTTGTCGTGATTATGATATTTTCAGATTACTGTTGTCAATATTAGGTCTGTACAAACAATCTTTCAATAACAACAAAGAAACTATTGTATCAAAGAATAATTATCTTTGAAATTCTTCCTGTTCATTATCGTGACGTTAATCATTACATATATTTATGGTAATTAATGAGGACCTCTTTATGATGTTTTCGTTTTCATCAATAAAAAAAAGAGAATTAAGAAAAAAAAAGTAGTAAAAAATTTAAAATCGAATTAAGAAGATAAAAACTGCTTTTGAAATTCATTAGACATGAATAATGACTCCGAACCAGAACGACACTAGATTTGTAGGATTATACCTTCAGCCCACTTACCTACACACACGTAAAAGAATTGCACATATGTAGGTAAGGAAATCCTTGGTGAAGGAGACGAAAAATCAACAGCTTTAATTGTTTTTACGTTATTTTCTTATCGTCGGCAAGGAAAAACCATAACCACGCTACGCGCAAGGTACTTTTATCTGCTCAATGATTGATCAGCTCCTTTGTTAGAAATGTACTTTGAAAGGAGTCTAGCAGTAATTTATAAATTATAGTAAATTATAAACAGAAGCAAAATAATTATATTTTATTCAATTAATTACTCTCTTTCTTACGCTGTGTGAAATTATTGTTGTTCTACAAGAACTAGGGAATTAAGTTGATCATACATTATATTATCACACATTCTCAAGAGAAGGAAGAAAAAAATCTGTCGAATATCGCAATTTACGTCAAGATGAAGAAAATAAAAATAAAAACAAAAACAAAGATGAAGATGAGAATATTAACTTGAAGAATAACTAATACATGGAGGAAGAAAACCACGAAGAAGCTGAAAAGGTGGACAGAAGACGACAGAAGGAGAATATCGTACCTCACAATGCCTACTATAATTGAGATATAATATTATTGTATATTCTGTACAAACAAAAACAGCTTATTATACGTATTTTAACACATTATCAGTATCGTTGAAAAACATTTGTGTATACATATATTCATATAACCGACGCATACACACATATACAACGTAGGTATGTTCCACAAGTCCTCTAGACGCCAATAGAACCAGCAGAGGGGCGTTAGAGCCTGGACTTGAGTAGGGAGCGCGAGGAAGTCGAGTGGTGGGGGTCGCGCGAGAGTCAGTCACGCGTTGACCGCCGAGCGTTGAACGTGACGAGGTTAGATCACATCCGGAGGGTTCAGGGAAAGTTTCTTTCGTTCTGTGTGGCTCACACACTAGCTTGTAACTATTTGAGCCTCTTTGGCGTCAATCGAGGTGTTTTCTTTGCACAATATTCGCACACATGACAAACATATGTATATTCAGGAGGAATTTTTCAGGTAAACCTGAAGCTATGAGCATATTATTAGAATTCAGAGAACATCGTTTGACAGATTTGAAAGTAATTGACAACAAAGACAAATATGAGAGGGAAGAAGTAACTCTGTAACATTTATCTTGTGGTTTAACTGAAATTAAATTACGATACAGCTTTGCGAAAGTTACACACATTTTTTTTTTCATCGTCACAGTGCGATATATACAATTAGATTATATCTACTATAGTATATTATATATAGACGGATTGGAAGTGATATACACATAATGAATAATGAATAATGATAATAATTATTGAAAATCGTTGTTAATTATTATTATTAATGATTCAATAATTTATTTAAATTTGTTTTGCCAATTTTGATTATGATTGTCTTATACCTCACCGTAGAGAGTCTCATATAATTACCAATTGGTCTATATCAAACGAAAATAAATTAATATATAAATAATAATGATAAACTTCGAGGTTATCACATATTATTATTGTTATATTTATATTGCGCGCATTATTCAGAAAATAAATAAATAAAGAAAATGATAACAAAAAAAAAACGATGAGATATCACAGTAAGATTAACTCCAAAAAAAAAGAATGAAAAAAAAACATGTAAAATATCATTATTATTATTATTATCATTCTTATATACATAATATAATTATCCTATTATACATAAATAAATCAAACAACCCAAGAATGATAAAATGATTATGAATTAGGAGGAAATAATGATGATAACATCATAAAAAAAATATGAAAAAACAATTTAAAAAAAAGAACACTTTTCGAATTATCATCATCATTATTGACTATCATTCTCTTTTTATCATTTATTGTTCATTATAACATATAATATACAGCTAGAGTTCGGTGCGCATGCGCGTTACGTTCCTGATTCATCCACCATAACAGCGCATGCGCATTGCGATGAAACCATGACACATGCGCAGTTCATCTGCGGACCAATGATCAATCGCGTGGGCATGCGCACTGTCTTACTTCTGATAAAAAAATAATCGCTGAAACTATATGGATTGATCAGTAATTATTTTTGTCAATATTTTCACTCGTTAGTTTCTTCTTCTATATACTTTGAACATAATTTTCTCTTTTCAATCAAAATTAAAATTGATAAATTGGTTTATTATGAAAAATGTCAATAGGGCCTATACATACATAATATATTATATTATATGAAGTTAATATAATAAAGCAAGTAGATAACTAGCTATGTACCGTATACGTACGGTATAATTAGGCAATATATAATATATACACATATGTATATCGCAGGAGCTAGCTTGATACAATATTAATTGAATTATTCAAATAATCAAACGAGCATATTATAATAAATTGTTATCACCTGCAGAAGTCGGAGAGAGACAGAGAGAGAGGAGAGAGCAATATTGTAATATTTATTATTATCATTATTGTCGTTATTATTATAATTATATTATTGTTAACGATATTAATTATACCTATATTAACACTAAATAGAATATAAAAAGAAGAATAATCGTTGATAATATACTTATTACAGGAGTATATGAAAAAAAGAATTATTATTATTATTATTATAAACGATAATAATATTATATATATACATTACATTTGAAAATTAATAGATTAGAAAACGCGATAGTTTATTAAAAAGCGTTGAATCGTCTTAGATGATCTCCTCTGGCCCTTCGGCAAAAGTGATTTTACAAATATAAATAATAATATAATTATATGCATATGCTATATTCATTGTTATGTAATTTATTTTATTTTATTTTTTAAAGCTCAATTAATTATTATTGAACCACTCATTGCTTCTGGTAAAGATAATTTTTAGTATCGCTTATCGGACAGAATTTGGTTAAAATTAGTAACTTTGAAATTTGTATTTTTTCATCATTTGCGATAGCGTTATATATTGAGATAGAATGAACTAGATAATTAATTGATAGCTGAATTTTATCGCATCGTTTTAACTATAAACGACTGTATTAGAGTCGTATAAATTATAGAATCTGAATTAATTATTATACAATGCATATAAATAATATATAAAAAATTCGAAAAGCAATGACGATGATGATTAAATAACATCACATAGATGTGTGAGTCGCTACGTATAACTATATGGGGGTGTACATTTTTTAGTCAAATTTTTATCGATGCCGTTATTATGAAAAAAAATGTAATAAAAAAAAAAGATGAAAAAGTTAAAATTACCCCGATAATGTTCTCGGGTTATCGATTATTATTATTATTATCATAAACTCTGTACATAAAATTGTATATAGCTAATAATGAAAAGAAAAACAATTTGAAACTCTATTATCCAAAGTTTATTTGCTTCTGTGTGAATTTTTCATTTCTTTTCTGTTTTAATTATGAAAAAATAGAGGAATGATAAAAATTAGCACATTTATATCCCATTAGAATCGTTATAACAGAAAAATCAAAGTCTCGATGTACCAAAGAACCTCGCGGTACTCATTCAGCCGCTTTTTCCACTCCTGGCTGCGCGCGCATTCTACTGCGCATGTGCGAGTTTTTGGAGTGGGGGGTGAGCGAATAGAGAATAGAGTCGCGGAGGTTAGTTTGTTTGTTCAATTTTATCGCGGGTTTCGATTATGATGAAACGAATATTAAAAAAAAAAAAAAAAAATTTTGAACAAATTTATTCCCAAAAAAATTACGAAAAATTTTTCAAATTTTTTTTCTCTGAGGTCCTACTGTATCTGCCCCCTCCCTATTCTAATATATGTTTGTCTGTCTCTATATTTGTCCGCCTGTCTGTATATGTGTGCATGCGCGATTTTAGTCGTGAATATACGTATTATCGTGTCGTTATATTTATCCTTGTGTAAATTTTACCTATTAATAAAACGAAAAAACAAAAAATTCTGCTTCTACTGTGGCAAAAAAAAATTCAATATTAAGCCCTAACCACATAATCATTGTCTCACGATAGTAAATTTTTTTTTTTAATTTTTCACCTTGATAATTTGGGGTTCGACTATGTTTGAGACATTTTTTACGTGGCTTAGGCCAATTCGTATATATATATAACATCTTATTGTGTATACTACCTCTGAGCAATATTGTATAACCTTAAATTGACGAAGCAGAAAAAAAAAATGTTATTTTATTATTGTATGATATGAAACTCAGCAGTGATGATAATTATTTGATGATGTTATTTCGTTAGTTTGTGAAGTTTATGAATTTGTTATTATGTATACTATATATACTATAACACTATACTAAAACTACAATTATTATTATTATTATAGGCTGATATGTATTTTCAAAAGTCTCTATGTGTATTCTATATATACTATAATTAAAAACTCATATTAGCTAGACATAAATAAATGAATAAATAAAGCAGATATATATAAATTATTTAACGCAAAAAACAAAATCGTAAATGATTTGACAACAACAAATAAAAAATCAGCTTTGTTAGTTTAATCAGATTATTATTATTATTATTATTATAGTAAAAATGTTATTATAAATTCCCCTATTATGTATTTAATTCCTTGGTAATAAATTATTAAAATTGTACATTGAGTCATATTTCATATATTTTTCCTACATACAAAAACGAAAGCAGTGACGTTACCTCCTGAGTTACCCGACATGTTAGAAATAAGACATTTTTTACTTTTTTCTCAGCTGGTAGCGTAACTGCCTTCTAGATCTGATCATGCAACAAATCATAGAATCATACAGTTTATCGACGGTGGCCAGCTTCGAGTAATACACTGTCTCATTGGCCTACGTGAATCTAGGTGGCATGTTCATTCCAGAGCCACATCCTCGACAGCATCTTGGCAAGGACCGTCTAAGACCGACTGATCCGCATTCGTTGCGTCTGAACTGTTCCTCGACGGGCCGATAGGAGGCGCAGACCCCGTACGGGCAGGGTGGGGGTCTGGGTGGCCTCGGGGGCCTCGAGCAAACCGGAAGGTACGTCGGGGCGGGTGGACAGCGCAGGGCCCACGCAGGTTTTTGGTGGCCGATCTGGGCGACGTGTCTGCAGACGGGGCGAGCCGTTGGAGGTCGATCTTCGAAGTTCTGGTCAGAAATAGGGATCGGAGGAGGCCCTGGGTGGGTCTGGCTCTCCCTCCTCATCATCGTGTCCTGAACCGACCCCCTGAACCTACTGTAGGTATCGGAGGGGTTGAACCTGGCGCATACTTCGTTTCTGATCGAACGTCCTGGGTCGACTCGGGACTGGGGGAGAGGTTCTTGGACCCTGTACTGCTCGCTGAAGTCTCTTCTCTGCTTCGAGTACGGGGTGCTCTTGTACTCGTTGGATAGATCCTTGCAGAATTTTTTCATTCGCATCTCGTCCTCTCTGATGGCCGAGTCAGTCCCACGAACCTTGTGCTTCTTGTAGTCAGACGAAGAACTCGAAGAGGAGGGACTCAGGCTCCTCTTCGACTCTTGATTAGCCGGAAACGACTGACGGAGCGAATGCGAGGATCTTATCGCCTGGAACGTCGGACTTCCGCCTTTCCACGGCGACTGATACTTCTCGAGACACTCCAGAGACTCCCGAAGCTCCTTTAGCTTGCTGGCTCTCACCTTGGAACCTGGTGCCGTCCTGGATTGACATTCTCGTACCGATGTCATTGGTCGTTGACTATCTACTCTCAGTCTTCCAGAACCAGGCGAGGGCGGAGGAGTCGGGATCGAGTTCCCTTCCGTCTCCCTCACCTGGACTTCTCCACTGGTCGATGATCTCCTTCGTTGTGATTCTCTGCTGGAGGTTTTCGACGAGCTCGAAGCCCGGAGACTCTCCGGTTTCGGAGCACTCGAGAATCTCTTCAAGGGTATTTCCTCGAGGTCGTATCCCCGAGTGTGCGATAGTCGAGTATCTTCACCATCGTGGAGAGGAAGCAACTCTTCCACTGTTGCGGAATCCCTTCCGTCAAAAATATCGTCATTCGGCATACTGCCCAAGATCCAACCAAGGTATCGATCCTTTCGAGGTCCAATGTACAGAAAGTTGCTGTGCGCGGTTTGCAGCAGACGGGACAACAAGGCCAGTATCATCTGTGTCGAAACAAGCTTCCCGATAAGGCTCCAAAATTTGCATCGCTGGTAATTGCGGCTTACCTGGTAAGTGGCCAAGAGGAACAGTGCGATTACGAAGAGTCCGCCGATGTGGCGAGCATGGCTGAGCAGTTTGGCGTGACACCCTGTCGTTGCGATTGTGAGCCTGTGTTCAGGCTGATAAAGGTACACCTCGCTGGGTTTGAGGATGTCGTGATGAATACAGGGTCTGAGTATGTCTGTTGCACAGCATGAAAACGGGACATCAGTCGACACGAAGGACGTCTCGTTGCTGAATATGTGAGAGCAAGTGTGAGAGACTGAATTTTAGCCTGAGAGTTAATCAGACTTCCGAAACCCACCGCGATTCTTTGGCTTCCAGCATCTCCTCCCTCTGCATCCAACGGATGTTGAACCAGTCCTTGAAGGAGTTACGGCCGCAGCATTGGAAGCTGATCTGTATCATGTCGATCCTGATCTTGGCCATTACCTCGGTCCCGTATTCCTGCATGGACTCCATGATCCCGTTGTGGTTTACGCGGTTCATGTTCACCATGCGGAGTATACCGACAGCGTTTATCGCTATCACGATCACAGTCGAGGCTAGACACAGCAGGCAGTGAACGAAGAGGACCTGGTTGAGCCGTGGGACCGAGGACGCGGCTGGGGCCATGAATCTCAGGTGGAAGCAGAGTCTTATACCGATCGCGTAAATCGGGGCACAGAGGAATCCGATCAGGAACATCATCCCAGGCCAGAAATTGGCGTCACCAGGTACCACCAGGTCGAGGTATTGGCCCACACCCAGCCGCAACTTGACTGCCGACACTATCATGATCACGACGATCACACAACCAGCTACATTCATCACAAACACACTGACGTATAGTTTTCTTAGCGACTTCCACTTGTATACGACATTCGGTACGCCCATGTAATGTGTGATTTACTGGTGTTGAACGACATCACTATCACGATCATGACATACGGATTGCAGATCAAAAGCTCCGCAGCCATCTGATCAAACCGAGCTGTCAAACGTTGCGACGAGCCTCCGATGTTCCGACGTTCTGTTGTTCGAATATCGATTCGAAACTGGCCATTCCGTATACGGAGAAAAGTAAACACTGGTGGCCAATGTTCAGACGTTGCCTGACAATGTCTTCACACTGGTGGCCAATGTGAAGACATTGATAGGCAATGTCTGAACACTGGCCACCAGTGTTTACTTTTCTCCGTGTACAGATCGAATGACTTCATTTCGTCAAATTCAACGTCATCTCGTCATTCTTCTGAATAGAATGTCGTTGATCATTGATTATGTGTGTAAGAATCCCTCTTCACTTCGTCCGACCACTTTAGGTATACTTCAGAAGTAGGTAGCTTACAATTAGAGATCGTCCCATTTCTCTTTGGACGTGAGGGCTCAATTATATAATAAATTCGTCAAAAAACAAGCTGACTATGAGCCAGGCGCCTTATTCTACAAATTCTTTCACGCGTATCACGTGTGAAAGAGCCAAATTCCCATTTAAAGCTGCTCTCTGATTGGTCCAAATGCCTCGATCTTTCACCGAGTGATACGTGTGAATGGATTCCTAGAATAAGGCCCCAGCCTTTGAACTTCCCGTTGTTCATTTTGTTTCCACCTGTTTCGAATTTTGCAAATCTGACCTCATATTTTTTTATTCATGGTTAAATAAACCTTCGAGTGCCAATTATTTTATAAGATTTCGAATTTTTTTTAGGTTTTTCCCTGGCAAATTGGATTCAACATTTCAAATTTCGCGGATCTGACTTTAGATTCGTGATAAGTGGCCCAAACAACCTTCGAGTACAAATTTTCATCGGAATCCAAATATTTGTACAACTTTTGATTGCCAAGGTGATTACAATACAACTACCTTTTTTCTCTGAAAACAGAGACACGGGAAGTTGAATCAGCCAGAAGTGACAAATCGCGTGTCTAATGGCATAAGGTCGTAAGCGCCGAAAACGCGATTTTGGTGGCAAGAGGTCGTATAATTTTTTTTTTCACGCCATTCGCTCTGAAAACGGTCAAAACGTATAGATCAATTGAAATTACGAGATCGAAAAATGTAAGTACAAAAGGTCGTAAGTTTGGCGGATACGTCGATCTTGCATTACAATTTTCAAGGAAAATTAAAAAACAACGTAAAGGCAAAACGTTGTATTATTTTTTTCGTGATTTTTCATGATTATTTCAAATAGCTGTAAAAACTCGTGAAACGCAAAGATAAATCGGAAAAACGACAGTTTCGAAAATTTATGAGAAAAAATACTAAGATAAAAGCAGAAGGTCGTGAGCGCCATTTTTATTTTTTTTTTATTATTCATGATTTTTTCAAATAGCTGTAAAAACTCGTAAACCGCAAAGATAAATCGAAAGAACGACCATTTAAAAAAAATCGATAAAAAATATTGGTAGTTAAAAGCAGAAGGTCGTGAGCGCGATATCTTTTTTTTATGATCTTGTCATGATTTTTGCGAGTAGTTATAAAAACTCGTGAAACGCAAATAAAAATCGAAACGAAAAACGTTTCAAAAATTCATAGAAAAAAAAACCAAGGTGAAAGCAGAAGGACGTAGGCGCCAATTAAAAAAAAAAAGTGGTGGTTACGACCTTCTGCTTTTAATTGACCCTCCGATTACCTTCATCTTTGAAGGGGTTCATTTTATCTGTAAAATCTTTTACTATCTTCGATGAGAATTCAAATCGCAAAGTTGAGGTCAAAACGTTGGCACCCTGATACCCACACAACACACGATAGCCAGTGGATGATCCTATGCTGGTCTAACAAACATCCAGGATATATGAAATATTTAGTAAATCTTCTTTTTTGACCTCATCGTCCATAGGTTGATGTCCATTGTTTGAATTCTCCCTTGGGTTTGGAAGGTCAGTAACGGTACTCGTTTACGTTTCGACCCTGAAGAGCGCCCTCTTCGGAAAGACATAAGTCTTATCAATTCTTTTGACTTAGTAACTGGTCAGTCTTGGTTAATATAAGGAAAAAACTGAAAAACGCATCGGACGCTCACCACGCCTGATGTATCACACGATTCTGCGAGCAGTTATATATTGTTATCCGCTACGTGTTAACGGCTGTTTCTCGTGGAACCTCCTGAATGGTCTACGAGCAGTTATCATTGACCATGATAGATTCCAAACTCCCCCACGCATCCGCACACGTTTTGTATAAAAGGCGCTCCATTTTGGTGCCTTCATCACTCGTCTGGATCAACGCAAACTAGTTGCCTCTCAGCTCTGTATTTTCTTCGGCAGTCTACTCGACAATATATACTCGACGAAGTCCAACGATGAAAATAGTTATTTTCCTTGCTGCGGTATCCGCTGCGAATTTTTTCGTGGGTGTTGAGGGTGTTGACGAAAACACACCTTATGTCAAAATGATCGATCATGGTCGAAGATTCATAGTAGCAATCCGAGATGCGAGGATTCAGAAGTTACAGTTTAATGCAAACTTACTCGGTCCGGTTCCAGGTAAGACATACAAATGATTCAACTGGCCATTGCGCTCGTCACTTTCCGACGAAATTTTCAACTGACGAAACGTCTCTGATCCAGATGGCTACCCTCGGACTATGAGTGCCACTTTCTTCGGCCCACACAACGGTCCATGGAGCTACGGGTTCCCCGGGTCTCACATGAAGCCAGGACAGGGAATTCACTACCGGATAGAGGTAACAGTCAGCAGAACAGTGAATCAGACATTCGACGGAATCTTCACTGTGCCTGATCCATGGGCATAACGTGTCCCAGGTGACACCATGCCACCACAAGAAGTGAAATGGCGAATCCTGAATTGACCCTGTGAAAATGTATTATTTCTTCCATTATAAGTTGAGAAAAATTGTACCTAATACGAATTTTATTATTCTGAATAAAATATATGCTTGTGAAATGTATACACATTACACTGTGATTAGAACCTCATCCACATATCCTATAATATTGACGATAATATAAAGTTGACGAAGAAGAAGCTCCACGTACTCCTGAAACAAAACAGAGAACAGTGGAAATCCAATTGAATTTTGATGAGTGATGAAGCGATCACACAAGCTTCCAGTAGATTTTCGCGGACACTTGTTCGATTGGATTTTTTGTCTG
>JAFFZH010014679.1:0-40750 GCA_018420115.1 Euura saliciscinereae
TATCTATATATATTATTTATATGTAACATACATATGTGAACATATATACTAAATAGATCATTTTTGGCCGCTTTTGAATATATGTTGTTTATAAGTTACATACATTCAAGTTATATAACTTATATATACACGTATATATATATTATTTATAATATATATATATATTTATTATGAAAGATCATTTTTATGTATATATATGTAATTTATACATTGAATATAAATAATATATATGTACACGTATAGATAAGTAATATAACTCGAATATAAGTTACTTATAAACAACATATATTCGAAAGCGGCCAAAAATGATCTATTTAGTATATATGTTCATATATATATGTTACATATAATTTCTCGCATATATATTTTTCCATGTGGGCAGTATTCTCCAAATATCTCGAAGAAACTCGGAATATCCCAGAATATATCTGACGTCTCGAAAATCTCGACGAGAGTCTCGTCTCGTCGCGAGACCACACGAGACGAGACGTTTCTCGTCTCGCCGAGACGAGACGAGAAAAGTCTCGTCTCGGCGGCATCACTATTGGAAACATCCAAGAAAATCTTGAAATCGAACAGCCTACGGTTGAACATCGTACCCCGTGGGGAACAAGAACCTCGACGCGAGTCATTTCGTCGTTTGGATCCGTTTACACCCTGGATGGTGACGACTGGTTACTCGTAAATCTTCAACCAAAATCAAGGAACTCCTCGAAGGACCTTCAAGGAACATCCGCAACTTTGAAGCCCCTGAGCGTAATTATCACGAGATAGGTTCTAGAGGATCGAGTTGTAGGCGTAGTTAGCTGCACTCGATCAAACTTACATTCTTCAGACTCACATGACGTCATCAATTCGCATTTCGAGGCTCGATCGAGAGTATATGGATACGACGAGGAGTTCGCGCAATTTAGCTTCGTATCATGATCTAATTTATGTGCATGAAGCGCAGAGTGAGTGGTTACGTCTTATCTACTATACAAGGAAGAATACTATATTTCATAGCTGGGGCATTGGCCCAATATGCCTTCCGGTACGTTGAATGAAGTCAATCCTTATCCGTGGATGATTTTGCTGATCAATTTTTTTGTTTCATTACTGTTTTCCTTCTTTGAAAACATCCAAGTCGAATTTTGAATGTGACGAGAAATTGATGTGAAAAGAAAAATTATCGTCACAGTGTGAAGGACAAATAAAAAATAGTATATTTCGATACAAGTGGGAAAGGTTTGTTTTGGCACGAGTGGGAGGTTGGCCACCCGAGCAAATTGCCTTTTCACACGGAAGAATACAAAGCAGAACGCGAATGGACGAGACTGTCACATGCATACTACCATATCTGGAGAACGGAAATTAGGGTCAATTTTCAATAATTTCCAATGATCAGTTCTAATGTGGGTGAATAACCCTTGAGGTTAGGATTGGGTGGCCTCAGGTGCTCAATTTATACATGAGATGTTACCATGGTGTAACCCCGGTTGCCTATCTCAGGCGCACCCATGGTTATACGTAAATAGCAAGACTTCCCAGTGGGAGAAGTAATATAACTAATTCAAGGTAGCCCGTTGGCAATATTGTCTGGTACCACAAGAGCATTTTATTTACCAAATTATACAATATTTATATAATATTTATTATATGATGTACACGACTTTGCCTTGCGTTTGAATACAAGTGCTACATACCAAGAAATTCGAATCAATATTATTAGCATTGAAAATGCCTCCGTTTTCGGGTCAGTAGTGAGGTCTGTGGGATCAAATCTTGAAATGATGCAACGGAAGCGATGCAACGGAAGTGCGTAATGAAAAGTTGAAGACATAAATAATAAAAGAACAAAAACAATAGAACGAGGGACATTTAGGTGATGTAGATTTCACTGTGCACATAATGATTCTCAGTGTAAAATTATTATAGATGACAATAGTAATAGCGCAGCATGTTAATCAACCGCTGCGTGAAAAAAAGTTTATAAATAAATAAATGAACAAAAACAATAGAACGAGGGACATTTCGGTATATATTTATTATAATTGTACACAACTTATAAACCATTTACTAAATTTAAATGCTACTTTGATTTATAAAAATATGGATCGAAAAGTTTTCCTTCCCCTTAAACTAGCTCGTGCTGTGCTTAATTGTTCACTCAAGGGATAAGATATTCATTGCTCCTCGTTCGCTATACCCTTGGTCGATTGTCAGTACTACTGTGTATACATACCTATGAAAGTTAACGAAATCCGCTGCACATCTGTATAGCTATGCATATGAGGATGATTGATCGTCAGGCCCTTTGAGTGCCTTTCGCGCCAGATTTTTGGATCCCGGCACCTGCCCGACCTCCGGCACCGTCGTGATTTTTCGTACCATCGTGACCCCTCTCGCCGTCGTGACCTATGGTGCTATTCAGACCTTTTGGACCACCCTGGTATTGGGTAGCGCGGTTGATATCCATACCATCACGATATTTCGGACCATCGCGACCTTTCGGGCCATCCTTACCTCTGGCACCGCCGAGGCCTGCGGCACCACCTAGCCCTCCAAGCCCGCCGAGACCACCGAGACCACCTTGACCGCCGCGAGCACCGTCGCCACCATCTTGTCCGTCACCTCCAGCACCGCCGCAACCTCCAGCGCCTCCGTTACTTCCAGCACCACCGTTGCCTCCAACACCGCCGCGACCTCCCGGTGCACGGTACCCGCCCGAACCACCGCAACCTCCGGCACCACCCCTACTTCCAACACCGCCATAACCTCCGGGACCGCCGTCGCCTCCGCGTCCACCGTTATTCAGGCCACCGGTGCTGTTCGAGCCGTCAGTTTTACCAGAAAGTTGGGATTTATTAAGTGGCGTTTTTCCCGCGCCACCTTTACCACCGGCGCCACCGTCGCCGCCGTAACCTCCGGCACCACCGTATCCTCCGGCACCGCCATGAGCTGCATCACCGCCGTTTGAACCTCCGTCACCACCACAGCCACCTTCACCGCCGTAACTTCCGGCGCCACCGTATCCCCCGGCGCCGCCATAACCTCCGGCCCCGCGATTGTATCCATTGCCACCGCAAGCTCCTTTGCCACCGAAATTTCCCGGGCCTCCGTAGCCACCGGCACCACCGTAACCTCCGTCACCAGTTACACTTGTGAGTCCGCGAGCACCATCCGGTGCCTGCGCAGGCGATACAGTTTTGAGATTAGCACGTTTCCGGCGAGGAAGACGACGATATTCTGTAATGCAGAAAAGTCGAGGATTTTTGATTATATTTCTTTTTTTTTGTTCATACGGCGCTCGTAGAAAAGGAATTGAATTGGATTGAAATTGAAAAATTGATGACACTTTCTTTACACGTAAGAATGTTCCAACACAAATGTTATTTAAGAGGAAATGACAGCTGATTTACACTTGGAATTTTCAAAACCTGTTCGAGCAGCCAAAACACGTTCGATTGATGTGAATTTGATATCAGTGACGTAGAAAAACTTAATGAAGGGCCTTAGAGTCTTGGATTCGCGAAAGTCGAAAGACATAATCAGAATTTTGTGTAACAATATTGTTCTGTAACCCAAGGAAGTGCTGCCCCTAGTGGAGAGGGACAGCACTTCCTTGGATTACAGAACAATATTGTTGAAAAACTGTAATTAACGTCTCGATTTTCGCAAATCCAAGAGCCTTATAACGCCCTTCATTAAGTTGTTCTACGTCACTGATATCAAATTCACATCAATCGAATGTGTTTTAGCTGCTCAAACAGGTTTTGAAAATTCCAAGTGTAAATCAGCTTGTTTTCTGTGAAACGAAAGAAAAAAGGAACTTGAACATAGTTGGGCCAAGTTGATACAACGTGTGTACTGTATCAAACTGCCCCATTCGAAACGTATCAACTTGCCCCGGCGACGCTGTTGGCGTCTCTCAGGAGTTCAGAGAACACGAGTAGAGATATACCTCCGACGACAACGGAATTTCCTCACCTTTTTATTACCAAATAGAGCCAGGATCAGAAGAATCGCTCAAAATTTTGTCTCCACGTGCTAACTGACTTTGAATCACATCAATAAAATTTACTTTGCTCTACCGAAAACCATTCTACTGAAATAACTTCAACGCCATTGTTCATACGTGGTCAAACACACGTGCAGAGTTACGTGGGTTAGGAAACAGTCCCTCAACTCGAAGGACGCCATTGTGTACAGTCGCACTTGCGCACAATTCAATTTGTATCAACTTGCCCCCGTATCAACTAGCCCCGGTCTCCCCTAATCGTGTTCGTTTCTGTTTTCGGATTTCACACTTCCACTGATAATTACCTTTAGCTGAATCGGCAAGGGCGACCAGAGCTAGGAGGCAGAAGGCTGCTTGATACCGGTTCATCGCTGTGAGACTGTACCCCGTCAGTAGACTGCCCGAAGTTTATATAGGAGATTCTCGCCAATATCCCCCACCGTTCCTACTGTAATTCCAGAATAAGGATGTCGATGGATTTATTTATTCTTTTTACATAGGTACACAAAACACAACTCTTGTATCTTTATTTTAACAAGTAGGGAGGAGGGTGGGGCGAAATCGGTGACCAAGAAAAAAAAACTACCGAACAGGCGTTTCCTCTGAAACCAAGCTGTCTGACCGACAATATAGCAAGAAGAAAATGAAACTCGTCCACTGGGCAAATTGAAACCCCCTCTCCCAAAGTAACGTGTTTCGGATGAACGAGGGGTCGAGTTTATGAAGTGGCAAATTTCTTATCCGACGCAGTTGACACGGACAATACACATAATGTTCCCCCCGAGACTTAAATGACTTATGAAAAGAGTTGCAACGCGAAGACCATAAACGACGTTCTGTGGAGTTTTCCAGTCGGGGTCACTCACTCGGTTCAAAGTCAGCTGCTAATAAAATAGCATGGAGATATCAAAGGCGTAATGCCTTGTGCGATCTGATTGGCTGGTCGTTTTGACCGCAAAGAAAGAGAGAGCGTCGAAAGTGCGACAATTCGGGAGCCAATCTTGTCCCAGAGACACGTTTGATTCTGTTCTATCTCACTATATAGCCTTAACTCTTAACATTGTGAGATGACCTTTTTCATGCTGCATAAGATATTAAGATACAATAGTGTCCAAAACTCATACATCTATGAAAATTAGCCGAAAGAAAAAATAAAGTTGAAAGGTCGTAAGTACCGGCGGTTACATCCTTTCATTTCTAGAATAGAAAAAAAAATCGTGTTCACTAATGATGTATGGTCGTATCCACCATTTTTATTATTATTATATAATTTTTTTACACATCCTTTGAAAACCTCTGAAACGTGATAAATCAGGTTTCGGACGCAATTCCAAAATTTTTAATTTTCCAAAAAAAATAATTAACTAAATAAAGGTATAAGGTCGTATCCGACGTTTTTTTTTCGTAAAAATTTGGGAATTTCGTCCGAAATTCAATTTATCTATGCCTTTCAGAGGTTATTAGGGGTTTTTAAAAAAAAAAATTATATCATAAAAAAAAACGTTCGATGTGACCTTAGTCATTAGTGAACACGATTATGTTTTTCTCAAATGGAAATAAAAGGACGTAACCGCGGCCCGTACCTACGACCTTTCACCGTTAGTCGATCAATTTCGCAATTTCATGTTTCTGAACGGAAACTTCACATTTTGAGCGGAAATGCGGAGTAAAAAAATTTATATGCCCTTTATACCTTTATGCATGGTAAAAAGTCGTATATTGGCGCGTACGTCCTTATGACATTAAACACGCGATATCTAAAGCGTGATAAGAAAGGCTATTTATAACTACTTACCGTTTTTTACCTGTCTGCGGATGATATTTCACTTTTTAAAATGCACCTGGGTGGAAAAAGACTTAGGAAAATTCCGTACTAGAAAAGTCCGCACGTTTTTTCGCGTAGGATCAACCGTTCAAATGATACTGACTTAAGAATCAGCGTCGTATTTTATCGAGAGCCTGCAAGGAGGTGATGTCGTCATTCTTAATTGAGAATAACAATAAGATTATTATCCAGTATCAATCGATGACGTGTCGGCGACAATCCAGGCCACCATATAGAGACCGTGCGTGAAATGATAGCAGCGCCAAATCACCGACTAGCCACAACCCTCGACAATTCGCAATCGTCCGTTTTGACACTATTGAAAAACGACACATTTTTAGTCATTTTGTTATTACATGTGATTTATAAATACAAATCAGTGAAAAATCTGTGAAGGTGAAAAGAAAATGTCTATTGCGTTCTATTCGTACTGTTGGACGCCTTTTTTTTCACGTTCACAGTTTTTTCAATGATTCGTGTTAATAAATCACATGAAATAACGAAACTATCAAAAATGTGTCATCAACCTCAACGGTTCGCCTTGTTTTTTCAATATGGTGAAAGCGGCCACCAGATGGCGAATTGTCGAGAGTCGTATCGCCAATTCGGATCCGACCTGATTAGAACAGTTTGCGTTTCCGCCGCCAAACAATCTTCGCCATGCATTGCCCTATCCAGTACACGTGAATTTTAAATTCTAGATTACTCGGTAAATACGTTCATGATCATCATTTGAGCACTCATAAGCTATAGAAAAGAGATTGGTTTCATGGGCTTCGGTCTGTGCATTGATTTGTTTTCATGAATTACATTTCCCCGAAGCTATACTGAATACCAATGCTGCGAGGCTATCTGCACTATATGAGTTTGCGTTTCCACCACCAGACGTCGTGCTGCCAAATCAGAACTCGATAGGGTACACGGTTAGAATTAAAATATCAGAGCAGGTCCACCCAAAATTTTATGTTAATTTTGGCACTTTTTATTGTTCAAGTAAATAAAAAAAATGTCAAAACAACATATTTGATGTTATGGTGAAATGAAAGTCACGTGACCTCGATATGATTTACACTTGGAATTTTCAAACGCTATTTTCTCAGCCAAAACACATTCGATTGATGTGAAATCGATATCAGTGACGTAGAAAAACTTAATGAAGGGGCTGCCAATCGTGGAGAGAGGCAGCACTTCCTTGGATTACAGAAAAATGTTGTTAAAAAACTGTTATTACGTCTCGATTTTCGAAAATCCACGATTGGCAGGCACTTCATTGAGTTTTTCTACGTCACTGATATCAATTTCATATCAATCGAATGTGTTTTGGCTGAGAAAATAGCGTTTGAAAATTCCAAGTGTAAATGATATCGAGGTCACGTGACTTTCATTTCACCTTAAAATGGCATACATTTGTGTTATATCGACTAAAAAACGTGTAAATATAACACAAATGTAGAGTGGACCTGCTGGGACATTTTTTCTAGTCAAATAGTTCCAACAGTGTAGAAGCACAGTTTGTTGCAACTGCATAATCCCTCGATCTATCCATCAGTGATTAGATCATCATCGGTAATGGTATAAAAGATCCAGGGTATCGGTAATTTATTCTGATTGTGCGAAGGAACTGATCACTCGACGTGTTGATATTCTTGCGTAGAGGGAATAGTAAAGAGATACCGGGCGGCCACTTTACTGCTACAGCAAATTTGGCTCCGTCTGTTCCAAGCGGAGATACAGAACCACAATGAACATTCAGCCGATATGGGCGAGACATGTTGGCGTGTTGCAGGCTTGCTGAAACAATGGAGTGGCTGCATTCCATCTCCGGCTTCTGTTTGCCTTGTGGAATAAATGGATCGAATGGAGTCAAGAATGGACGAAATTAGTTAGGTTCCCTTACTATCGACATTTCAACAACCATTCGTCGCCTTCGGCAGAACTGTTTATTGAACGAAAGACAATAATGTTAAGCTAGAGTCACACCTTTCGGCTGTTTTCTTGTCTCTATCGTGCATCTCTTAGTAAGAGCAAAAAAACTTAGGTCAGTTGTTTCTTTTTTTTTCATCTAACTCTGAGATTCGTGACAGAAAGTAAAAAACGGCCAGAAGATGTAACTATTTGGGACACCTAATGAACGCAGTGTTTGAGCCTTTTTCCGTCAATACTTAGTCGGCGTGTATACCAAACGTTGCTAACCGCATGTCTATTGATTTCCCTCAGTTTTATTTCTTGAAGGTCGTTACTAAATCTGGAAAAATTCACTTTTAGCTAGAGTTCTTTTTTTTTTTTTTTACATACTCAGGTTTCGGATTTGTGTCCTTTGTTCAATAAACAGTTGCCGAACCGAACTACAATTTTCATCATTTCTTGACTCGATTTGATCAAATTACGAAAGTTTCTCTAAAACCATTCACCTCCGCAGTCTAGAGGATAGTGATCGGATAGTCACAGGTAGTCCCAAGGTGGATAAGAACAGTGCGTCTACTTTACGTCGTCATACATAATAATATTACAATAAATAGATGTATTATCAGGAATAGGAAAATAGACAGTCATATTGTGTTAATATTCAAGCTAAATAAATTTACGTATCTATTTTCTACTACCTATTTTATTATTTAGAATAAATTTTCTCATTTAGCTAATTATTGATAATTATATTGTAAATAGGAAAACAGGTCCGACAGCCGTACACCATATTATTTAATATTACGTTCGTTTTACTTCCGCATTTTGTAATTACTGTTTTTTTTTTTACATTTATTTATTTATTTTATTTTATATACTTTCACAAAGCTCTTTAATAATTAAATAATTGATAACTTTCTCAAGTTGATCTATAGGTATGCGTTCAGTTTAGTAGTTAGTATTAGTTAGAGTCGATTCGGTTGACTGTAAAGACAAGAAATAGGAAAATCCGACGTCAAGATTCGCCGACAAAATAAAAAAGAATTGAAAAAAAAAAACGAAAAAAGAAACAAAAATGATATAATTTAGATTTTGACGAGTTCAAAAAAGATAAAAAAAAAAACCTGCGTGGATATTTCTATTCCGATTCGAAACGACTTTTCTCTTTATCATTGTCGTTATCAGAGAATTAATAATATACTGAAGAACTGATATCTATATAAAGTAAAATACATATAACGATTATTATAATAGCTATTCTCTTTATAGTTCAGTGTTTAAGTTCTTCTTTTATTTTTATTATTTTTTTAATATTGATTTTATCAAGCAGTAGTGATAATAATTATTAAAGTTTATCGTAATAAGTGTGTAATAGATATATATAATGTATGAATGACTCGAATCTCATTACTTTTTTTTTTTTTTTTTTTAACAATGTTATTCGTTCGATATTCGTTATGATGATAATTAAGATAGTTATTTTCTTTTTCTTTTTAAAGTTTTAGGAAATATTGTCTCAGGACGGTACCCCCTAACTATTCTTCAACCACTATAATACAGTAAACATTGTTTCTCGAGGATAATTCAATCGTAATATCTGACAGATGGAAAACTAGAGAGAAAGATAAGTGAGAATCAATAAACAAGATTCACAACTTGTATGAAATTTCATATGGAGAAGAAAAAAACACTTTGCATAAAAAAAAAGAAAACGTTTTAAACATATTTTACGACTGGAAATACCTTCCGAATATTTTCAAATTGATATAGTCGTCTCAAAGAACGTTTTTTTTATGCCTCAAATACATTTTCAAATCATTATTTGAAAATAAAAACGTTGTAGGGTGATTTTCGGGGAATTTTTTCATGTTGTAAGTCATTTGCAAGACATTTCAAAGACATCTTCTAAAAAGGAAGGCGGCATCGAGGTGATCTTCAGGGAAAAATATTCTATGTGTACGGTAAACGACCGCAAATACAATTTCCAACTCGAGTCAATTTTGATCGAATTAAGACTTCAAAACGTCTCTTGAATGACTTTTTCCAAAGATTCATCAAGTTTCAGTCGCCTCAATGTACTTTTTCTGAACCGAAATGAATATCATGTAGCAAAAAATGATGACACTATTCTTCGAGAAAATTTGATCACTAAATGATAAATACAACGAGGAAACGATTTAGATCAAGTATAAGTCAAAATTTTCATCAAAATCAAACTTTCTGATTCGATGAATTTGACAAAAAATTCGAGTCTCGATTCTAGGAGATGAAAAAAAACGCTTCAAGACGATAAGAAATAAATCCAAAATCCAATTTTCTACACAATTCATCGATTCAGATCGACTCGTACGATCAAACACGATCCAAATCCAAGCTCTGATGTATTAAACGAAAATTAAACCTCTGACGGATCCGGGGGCTTTACTAGTCGCATGGACGTAGGACATCGAGTCGTCATGCTCTAAGAAAGAAGTTTGTCCTCTGGGATGGTTGGGCTGGTCGCCATCGGCGCTGCGGAGGCTCGCCTCGTTGCCTCAGCCTCTTTCAACGCATCGTCGAAGCTCTGCGTAGAATTGGATCTTGAAGGAACGACTTTTGTCTGTGAAAAAAAAAATTGGTCAAAGCATTTGGAGAATGGGAAAGAGAATTAAGGTTCTTTTATTGTGGTTTTAGAGCTTTGGGATACCTTCACGTTCTCGTAAGCAGATCCGACCCTTTCCTCGAGGGACCTGAAGCTCTCTGAGTTCCGCATCTGGCCCAATTTCATTGTGATTCCGCTGCTAAAACCGCCGAGAATGCTCGTGGTCTTTTCGGCGGTGGTTTTTATCACCGATTCCGTCTTCTGAAAACTGTAAATAAAAGTTTGATGATATGATGTGACGAGAAAATTCGTTTGCTGTGTCTTTAGAGCTTTAGAACTTTCGAAGATCCCCCAAAAAGGATTCGTAGTTGGGAACTTCCAAAGTCTTCCCATTGTCCTGCTGTAAGAAACTTACACTTGGCTTTCCTTGACGTTGCGCAGACCCTGATTAACGTCGTCGGTCAATTCTTTCCATGCTCCGATTCCAAGTTTTCGTTTTAGCTCCTGGGAAGCTTTCACCTTACTCGCCAAAACGTGTCTCAAAGTCTGGATTTCCTCCTCGACCTTTTTGTACGGAAGTAATCGAGGAATTATTAAACAACATATGTGGTCATTTGACATTGATAACTCAATTTTTATTTTTCAACTATTCATCATCATTCGATAGATTCTCTTTCATTCCTGGGAAATTTTCCGCAGTGAACAGTGAAACAAAAAATGTTCAATCCTTGCCTTAGCTAATTCCGCAGTCCACTCGTCCCTCTTGAGTTCTCTTTCCTCAAGGATTCCTCTAGCCACATCGTCGGTCGGTGATAGAGGGTCACCGGAATGGAGAGAATGGGGAGAATGGGGAGACGCTTCTTCGCCTGTTGAAGTAAATCAATAAACAAAAAGATCAGATTAAAAAATCTAAAAAAGTTACGAGTGTATTTTAGCTCATAATAAATATGTAGATTCTGAACATTTTTAGTTGAAAATCAATTCAAACACGACATTAAAGTAAAGAGTTCCAAATTCTTCCTCTAAATTCTACAAAAATTGTCTATACTTTTTATTTTCACAGTTTTCGAGTTTTTTTACAAAGCTATGAAAAGTCGATTTCCTGAATTCGGTTCTTGCGAATTTTAAATTCAAGTTTTATTTGGAAAAAAAAGTGAAGAATATAACATTTTTCCTTTATTATCAAATTTCTACAAAACTTGAATTCACTTCATTTCACGATTTAGCACAGTTTTTCAGAAAACTATGATGTTTTGTTTTTTATTCTGGTTCTTCTGTCGAATTGGGTTTTTTGAAGGTCGACAATTCATGTTTCAATTCCAAAAACAACGCAAGACGTGAATGAAAAGTCAAGTGCATAAAATTCCTCTTCTATCAAAATTCTGCGAAGCACATTTTAATTATTTTTTTTTGTCTATCTTGCATAGTTTTTAGGTATTTAAAAAAATGATGAACAGAAAATATGAAAAAGCTACCTTTGACCATCTCGAGGAACTTTTTGTAGTTTTGGCTACTGCTAATCTTCGCTAAATAGGGTTTTGATAGATCTTGAAAAATCACTCTGACCGACCTCCTCTTCTTGCCGGAAGCCCCGGCACTATTACTACTGCCATTATTGTTGTAATAATACTTTAATTTATTAAAACTATTGTCTTTGAAGAATTTCAAATTCCCCCGTTTCCCGCCATCCCCCTCTCCACCGATAAACTTTCTCTCGTTACAAATCTTCTCCACAACCGATTGCGCAGCGTGACAGCTGTAATCGGCACTATCATCGACGACAATCTCTTCGATATCACCGTTCGAACCTCTCCAACAATGAACAACGATCTCATCCCCGTCACTGAACTCGTCAATATCATCAAAACTCGGTGTCGCAGCTACGTCACGGTAATAAACATCCTCCTCGTACTCGAGTGACTCGAAATCATGGTCGTTGCTATCACTATTATCCCTCAAATTCCCAACTTCCGTTTCCTTCGTCTCCGGAGGAGCGGAAAACTCGAAGTTTAAATTATCAGCCATGCTTCTTTTCTTCAAACTGTTCGAAGATTCATTTTTTTTCCTTCTTTTTCCCTACGAACTTCACTACACGTTGTTCGTTTCGATTTATCGATTAGATGGTTAATATTCAATCACAGATGTACAAAGTTCACTAATTTTTGGTTTTCATTATATACAGCACAGTTGTGCGAATTCGTTTGAGGCAGAAGGATTAATAAAATGGCGATGTTGTGTCCGTTAGTGGGCCTCCTGGCAACTGGCATGAGCCACGTAACAGTAACACGTTTTTAACTAAGTAGAGGTAAGGGTAAGGCTACGGCTATAGGTAGGAATGGGAACTCTCTACCTGTACCTCCTCTACCTCTACCTCTACTTATGACTTTTACAATAATTTTCTCTCAGCTCCGATCTCGAGTGGGATTATTGGTGGCTAGAAGAAGTCGCGCGGTGTTCTGTTCGCTCTACCTTTCGATATTGCTACATTGCGTATATATTCTATGTACATAGATTGTAGTAGGTATATTGAAAGAAGCGTTCCTATACAGGTAAGAATGAGAAAAGAAGGCTAGAAGTTTTTACTCTCCTCCTCCTCCTCCTTTTTCTTCTTCTTCTGACCTCCGGACGACGATTTACCGGTGCTATGATGAACCGTATACCGTGAGAGAGAAGCACTCGATTTTTATAGATCGCGTTTATCTATCTTTTTTGCGCATATGGTTTTATCAGAGTTTAATTAAACAATTCGTCATACTTTTGTACGGTATAATATAAAGTCCGTGTAAACTATGCATGTAGTTTACGTAAAGATTAAAGATATGAAACGATGGCAAGTAGGTATCATAATATTGGAGATCGGGGAAAATACTTGGAAAAAATTCAAAAATTTAAATTAATCTGAATAATTTTTATAGTTTTCATTGTTTTGAAACATGTAGTTAAATTTAATTTCTGCTGTTGTTTATTATTACAAAATATATGAATTTATCTTAAAATTGTGACAAAATTTGATTGAAGAAGAGAAAAAAAAGAATTCTAAAACGCGAGGATTTTTTTTTCGGAAAAACTGTACCTGTACAAACGTTGCATTTCAAACTATGTACCTACGTGTTAGAAATAATAATCATCGAAAATGTGCTACTCCTATAAAACACAATATCGAAGAAATGTTTTGATTAATTGATGACAAATCTTGACGAGTTAATTATTGTTATAAGATTTGAAGAAAACAATTTTTTAACAATGATAAAGAAAAAACTTGAAATTAATTTGAGCAATATTTGACGAACACGTATTTCTTTTGAAAAGAGATTTAACAAAAAAAAAAACTGAAAAATTTTGGAAATCCTTAAGAAAAATGAATTGTTCGTGAATAGATAAATGAAATATATATGTAACTACACTGTTGGAAATGAAGCATTAGAACAGGTCCACCAAAAATTTGATGTTCAATAATATTTCTTTTTGTATTATTGAATTTCCAAAAAAAAAATCCAAACTACATATTGAAGGCTAAAATGTCGAAATTTGGAGTAATTCGAACATTCTTGTCAAATTGACACTTGTAACCTTTGACTAGAATATAAAGAAAAAGATTCCGAAAGTCGAAAATGAATTTAAAAAATCTTGATTCACGCATCGAGCTCAAAAATCCCTAGAAAAAGACACTGGAACAAAAATTGAAAGAATACAAAAAATCAAGTGTATTGATAAAAAAGATATATAATAATTTATAACTGAGTGTGATAAGTTTTATCGTTAATGATATCGATGATAAGAAGAAGCGAGGAGGCGACGATAAAAAAACCCGGATGTAACTCTAGACAACGTCACGATGTCTTGTACGATGCAGTAGACTATGGGTTCATTGACCTATCTAGTCTACCTGAGAAGAAGTAGTGACTCCCCAGCTCCCCGGGCCATTCCTTCACTCTTAACGTTCTCTAATTGTAAACGTAAAAAAAAAAAAAAAAAAAAAACTCTAAGTAACAATAAGAATTCTGGTATCTAGTCTCGTGTTTTGCATAACACGAAAGGCTGATACGGAAAGGCTGAATAATTCAAGATCAAGAAATACAAGGACTGGAAGTGAGTGCAAAACGATAAAATAGACTAAAAATTGAGAAAAGGGGTGGCTAATAATTTTTTAGAAAAAAAATCCGGAATATAAAGTTTTTCAGTTTTTCCTGACCGTCCATCATCGTAGTCGGAAAATTTGCGAGTCGATTCTATTTTCTTATATCATGAAAACAAAACAAAAATTCTAATTTTGTATAATTCAATATTCTAATATAAAAAAAAAAATTATATTCTAGTTTCTTCTTCTTCTCATAAAACATTTTTTGTTTTTCATTTTCAATATGTATGTGTTGAAATTGCAAGTTATGATTTACTTTTCATCATTCAATTTTCCATTTGAACGTAATTTTGTGTGAAAAATTGCTACCAAATATTTGGATCCATAATTTCACAAAAATGAATCAAATATTCACAGACACAAAAAAACGTTTGTAACAAAAAAAGAGAAAGTGGTAGATAGCGAAATTTTTATTCTAATTTCTATAAGACTCAATTTAGTGAAACGTTAATTATAAATTCTAAATCAGCATGTAGGTACTGCAGTAAAGTATGTTTCGTATGAGTCACTGCGCTACTTTTTTACATATACGAATCTGACCCCAGATTCGTGATCAGTGACCCAAAAAACGTTCGAGTACCAATATTTATCAAAATCCAAATGTTTTTAGTTGTTTTTTTGCATATCGAATACGCCAAAATTAGGTTTCGCAAAACTGACTCCAGATTCGTGATCAGCGATACGAAAAACCATGTGGTACCAAATTTCATTTAAATCCGTTGATTCGTATTCTCAAGATATCGTCATTTTTGTTCTATTTTTTAGAATCTTGTTATTTGAATAGTTCAAAAAGTATCGAACCGATCAAAGTCAAAATCTAATCAGTTCGAAGTTGAGAAAAGCCGCGTCGCTTGAACCCAATTCGATCAAAATCCGCCGTTTCGATCTCGAAATATCGTGGGGACAAAAACACACCCAGAGGTCAAACTCAGAATAGTCTGAGGTGATTCTCTGGACCTCAAAACGTGGAGATCCAGTGAAAACTCAACTTTTCATTTTCGGGTTGATTACAATAACTTCCTTATTCCTCTGAAAATAGAGTAACGGTAAGTTAGAAAGGGGAAAACATTTGAATACCACTGTGTCGTGTTGCCAAGAAGCATGAAGAAAAGACTATTGGAGCGGCTCGACTTTCCCTTACACGATATGTGTTTTTATTATTATATACCACACATATGTACCTATATAGATACGGTATAGAGATTGGAGAACAGAAATCTCGAAAGAATGTATTCGCTTCAATTCCCCCCCCCCCCCCCCCCAGAATATTACCACAAAGCCGCGATTATTATCCGAACCATTGATTCGAAAAGAAAAATCAGTTAAAGGGGGGCTTTCTCAGAATTATAATTTTTTATTTTTAATGATGAAAAAAAGTGAAATTCAAAATTCAGGAAACCTATAAGAATCGACGTACTATTTCGTTTTTACGGCACAGGCATTAAAAAGTCACTTTTTGACGCCTGTTTTCGTTCCGGCAAGTGGCACTTTATACCGCTAAGTTCAAAGTTGCGGTATAAAGTCTTTATTCCGCAGCTTTGATGCGCAGTTCGAAGTGCGCATGTCAAAGTTGCGGAATAAAGTCTTTATACCGCAGGTTACCCCCTCTCTACTACCTTTTACAGCAGCTCCTATACGCAGTTCGTGCGGAACTCAACTGGCGTCAAAGTGACTATTAATGCCATTTCCATAAAAATATTGTGTGGGGCGCGCGCAGAAAGTAACTGTTCAGCAAGGTTATGTTTTTAGTACTCGCCGTTGCTTTACAAGACTCGCCTTCGGCTCGCCAGGTAAAACCAACGGCTCGTACGAAAAACATAACCTTGCCGAGTAAACAGTTACTTTCTGCGCATGCCACATAAATATTATCTATTTTACAGCCCTCCGAACGAATAACCAAGAAAAATTAATAGGATCCATATAACAGAAAGAAAAACAGACTTTGATCAGAAAAAATCATATTCCATACAGTTTATATATTGATTATTAAAACATATCCGCATCATTAAAATAAAGCAACGTTTCACTTGCTCAATTTTGTAAATGAAAATTAATTGAAAGTGGGTGGGAGTGGGTCTCTCTACAGACGATGCTAAATTACGGGTTTGTTGAACTGAATAGTGACGTCATACGGTGGATTGCAAGACAGACAGTTTCGAACGTTTCCGAACTTTGAATCGACAATATGTATATTGACCCCGATATTGGCGCTGAATATTTTATCTTATGATTTATTTGTCTTCTAAATTAATGTTAAGAAAATTTGAAAAAATTAAAAATCGTCACTTCAAGACCGAAATGTTGTTGGCATCGTTGAATAGAAATTGTTCGGGTAGGTACTCCTTAAATATGAAACACATTTTTTTGTTCACATATAGAAAATTATCGAGCCTTGCAGATAGATCGAGTTTGGAATAGTAAAGCTGCTTTCCGCACTAGGGTTTTATTATCTTAATGATCACGAAAAACATCGTTGAAGATCTATTGAACCGTTTTTCTCTTCAGTCTTGCCAATTTCTGACTCGGATGGTAACAAGCTGTATAAAGTTGACGAACTCAACGCGGTACTGGGTCAAAAATAATAACAATAGTCGCGATAATATGAAGTCAGAATTAAAGAAGATAGACTCGAATATTATTTAAATTGAATTGCCTGAAATTTCTTCTAAGAATTTTTTTTTTTCAAGATTATAAACAATAGCTTTGATATAAATTTTTCAATTCAAAGAGCTTTAGATTAATTCGAGAAAATCTGATAGGATTTTTTATTTTTCATATATTTTAGAGGACTTCGGATCGAAAAATTCATATCCAAGCTATTGTTTTTAAATTTTGAAGAAACTTTTCTTCATTAAAGTCACCGTAGTTCACGATATAAAGTGAAAATTCGATGAATATGCAATATTCGATTATCGATTACATGATGTTATTCAAATTGAGTTTATGAACCTCCTCAATCTATGGGCCTAAAACACTGTTAGAAATTTTCTGCTGAAGAGAAAATTTCTGTAACAAGTTAAAAGTTTCATAAAAATGTATGTGAAGCAATTAACATGTACTTTTTGTATATTAAAATTCAACTTTTTCGATATTTGCATATTCTTATTACAGTATTGAAAATTCAAAATCATTCTGAAATTTCATAGCCAAGATTACACTGAATTTTACACTGAGAAAAAAAATGTCTGTTTTCAACGAAATTATCATTGAATCTACGAAATTCATCTTATTGCTAGGAATTCAATAAAATTATCAGTGAGTCAAGCGTATATATTGTCGATAGAACGAAATTATCATTGAACCTATGGAATACGTTTTATTGCTTGCGATTCGATAAAACTGCAGTTAAATCATTGACATATATTATCAATTCAACGATATAAAGTTTTCACTCAGTAATACCAAATATTGATTATTTTTCAATAATATATTACCTTATTCGGATGAAATATATTCTCATTGCGATAAATTAAGATCACGATCCAAATATACCGAACTCATTTGGCACAAATAAGTGTATTTGATAGAAGCAATGAAATGCTTGTTATCGTCAGAAATAATTACTTTATTGAACCAATCATAAATTCGATTGATGTAATCCGTTGGTTTGCTTGGAATATGGAATACTACTCAAGTAGTTTATACGCTCGTCACATGAGGTCGCCTATGCGCAAAAATTTCTCGCTATTATAAATGCCCAGTCTCGGCAATATTAAACGCAGCATGGATCTGAGTTTTCATATAACAGAATTGCCTGACTTCGGTCTTGTATGACGTTGCGTAAGCTGTGTATATACGTGAATATATGCATTACAACGTATTAAATGTTGATAATCCAAACAATTTTCTGGCATTGGTGGTCTTACTTGCTGAAACGTACAATCAATTCATATGACTTGATCTGATTGTGAATAGATTTCCAAGCAAGCTATAGGCCAATTATAATTTTTCAAACTAGATCATCAGATGTACATAAAAACAATCTCTTGACTTTTAATATCAATAAATTATGTACTCGAAACAAACTAATTTTTTTTCTGAAATAATCATATTTTTGGTTTGATTAGAGAAAATGGCGTTTTCCTGTCCATAACCGCTGTGATTAGTTTAAAGCACTCTTCGTCTGATTCAACACGATTTTTCTTACCGTCAATGAAATATTTTACTGAAAAAATTACTTATCCATTTAAAACGACCGAATGATTCATTATTTCACACCATGCAATCAACGGAATATTATTTGACGACATTAAAATATTAAACGACCACGACGAAATATTTTATCGTGGCTATTCAATAAAATTACGTGTTTGGTTCAACGAAATTTTTATCGTGGCGATGGAATTTTTTTCTCAGTGTATATACAGAATGTTTTGATAATTCGGCTGAGTACTCATGATATGAAAATTTATGATAATTTCATTAAAAAATGGGTTTCCACTGCCGCAATAATTGCCAAATCGGATCATAAAATATTCCAGATGGAACCAAAAAATGAAAATTGTACGCTTTTGATTGGATGGACTATTGATAATTGACTGAAATACCCCGAATCTCCAAAACAGTTTCATAAATTTAATAGAACCATATCAATATTGAGACAAAGTGATTAAAAACTCGGTATGTCACCACAATCCGACTGTCTGAAAGCTAACTTCTCAATTCTAGCCAAATTCAGATTGTATTATTGTTGGGAATTCACCCTGTATCTAGTATTTGCCATTTCTTTCCCTTTTCTATTCAGGAGACAAACTTGGAGACAAAATTGTCCCGAAAAATGAGCCGTAAGTCCTTGAATCTTTTTCTCAGGACTCAGATTCCAAATCCTTGAATTAATATTCTATATTAATAATAATAAATTCTATATTATAAAGAAACACACAAAAAATCACTCCAATCAAGTGGAATATCAACGTTGATTAATCAGACTATCAGTCATTTATCGATTAATCAGACTGACGCTGTCAATTGATTTTTATCAAATTTAAGGCAGATTTGTTTCAATCTCAACCAAATAATCAAAACTTGAAGATTCCCAATCCTTGTGAATTTTTTAGGCTCACATTATTTGCTCAGATTTTGAGATAATTAGAATTCAAAATTGCATATTCTTATTTGGATCTTTTCCTTTTCTTCTAACATTGTGATTAGAGAACGTTAGAAATTTCAATGAATCCAACAAATTGATGATAACGTATATATTTTCGTTTTTCAAGGTCAGGCTAGGTTTTTCGCTCCAATTTCATCGAAAAATTTGAAAAAAAAAAACAATAAATAGTTGCTTGGATTTAAAAATGACAAAGCGAATAAAAATTCGGTCAATAATGCTTCATCTTACAGTAAAATGCTTTTCAAAAGTATAATGCAGCCATTTACTGGACTTGCTCCGTATCCACTCCGGAAAAAGATAAAGATAATTGGAGAGACACGATTGCAGCGCAATTCGCGCTCCGTCTCTACCATACGAGAGCTAGAGTCGAGGCCCTAGAGTAGTGCAAACAAGCATAAATTTTTAATCAAACGGACATTATTAACAAGGGGGGCGGCAAAGGTTCAAGGCTGAGTCTCAACTGACGCTCAGCGACCTGAAATTGAACGAAAAGAAAAATCGATCAATTTTCGAGTGGGAAGTGAAAAATGTGGGCGGGCAGGTAAACGACCTGTTGTCAGAGTGTCCTACAGCAAAAAAATCCCTCGGGTTGGTAAAAACTGGACGATATGAACGAAAAATCAGTTTTTGAAAGGGAAAAAAATCTCCCAAAAGACCGTTAAGTCGATTGTGACCTTGGTTATACCGCTTCACACACATTTCAGTCTCTGTATGCATATTGTAGGCATTTATCGACTCACCTGTCGGTACGGCGCTCATTTCTTTTGTTGTATAGTCCGCGAGGTTTATTTGTCGTTTTAAACGCCAACTACGCACTATGTGGAGATTATCACAAGTGTTACCCGCCTCTCAATAACTCTGGTTTAACCTCTGAACAAACGCGACGCGACTCGATATTTCGATCGTTGTTAGTACCTTCGACGATTCAACTTGACGCTACTGTTTACCCGGCTACAACGAACTCGATGACGTGTTCATCCGCCGATTTCCACACCCGTATTTCCTTTTTTGATTTGATTTTTTAATACTTTTCTTATAAAACTTTGACGGAATAACCTTCCGTCTGTGAGCACATTCACTGACTGACTCACAAACGCTCAGGCTCACGAGATTGCGAGTTTCAGATATCCTACCTTCCGTCGCTGTGTTCAGGTCGATCATGCCCCGAGCTGTGATGCTTGGACAGACTCTGAACGAACTTCCCATTGGTTCATTCGGATAGACTCGCCCTGCGATTGGACATAGCTAACGTCTCGAACAACCGAGGCGTGAGAAACTGCGAGCCGCGCCCTCTACGTTCACCTGCGACCACGTTCACGTTGTGACGTCATAGCACTGTAGAGCCTTGCCTTGTTGCGATTTGTGGCGCATGAATTCGAATTCGATTTTCAAAATTTTGAAATTTCAATGAATATGATTGAAATTCTCTTTATTCTAGTTAAGATTATTTTAAGGTGAAATGAAAGTCACGTGACCTCGATATGATTTACACTTGGAATTTTCAAACGCTATTTTCTCAGCCAAAACACATTCGATTGATGTGAAATTGATGTCAGTGACGTAGAAAAACTCAATGAAGGGCCTGCCAATCGTGGATTTTCGAAAATCGAGACGTAATAACGGTTTTTTAACAATATTGTTCTGTAATCCAAGGAAGCGCTTGCCTCTCTCCACGAGGGGCAGCACCTCCTTGGGTTACAGAACAATATTGTTACACAAAATTCTGATTATGTCTTTCGATATTCGAAAATCCACGATTGGCAGACCCTTCATTAAGTTTTTCTACGTCACTGATATCAATTTCACATCAATCGAATGTGTTTTGGCTGAGAAAATAGTGGCTGAAAATTCCAAGTGTAAATCATATCGAGGTCACGTGACTTTCATTTTACCTCGTAGCTACTATTGAGCCCTGGAATCGGGAAACTTGGCTTTGAGGCCCCATATCTCATGATAGTAGCCACGAACAATTATTGTATGACTATTTAGGAGTCAAGATGTTGTTTATTATCGACTATAGCGATGATGTTCTCCAATATATTGTAAAGAAAACTGAATTATGAGAAGCTCCAAGAACTCGAATGAATTTGTAGCAGAGTAGAAAAAAATTGAAGAAAAGAAACTTTACATTATTTTTATAAAACTCAAAAACTTATACAAAATTCCATGATTTATTTGCAGAAACTTCGAAAATCCTTCGGAGAACCAGAATATCAGAAATATTTTCGAAATCATGATTAAAAAAAAACTCCAATAACTTGTAAAACGATGAAAAAATAAACTTACAAAAACACATCACTTTACTGATTCATTTATTACCCCCAATCTCACTACAAAGTCGGTATCAACAATAACAATCGCTTCAAAAAGCCTCTGTAAAAATTCTCTTTTCAATCGTGATGATCATCATCCTTCTTCTCCAACGCTGCTATCCACTTCCAGATCCTCAACCTCTTCCATAGCAGGCTGGATCTGGGGTTGATCCTCGGCCTCCTGATCACTCTCATTCCTTTCCTCTCCTTCCTCTCCTTCGCTTTTAGAAACCGCGTTCTCTTCCTCTTCTTCGTCGATTCGTACTTCAGCAGGACCACTGCCTAATCCTCCTCCCATATTGTTGAGCGGAAGAGCGGCAGCTTCGTTCTTCGTTATTGCCACATGGGCAGGGTTTGTTTTCAAATTGTAGTTGCTGGACGGCTTCTTAGCCACAACAGTCGGCGATTCAGGCTCGCCTGCTGGTACCCCGGCAAAAGGCGGAGGCTCTTCGGCTAGACGGTCTCCCGGTGGAACCTTGCTGGCTGAGATCCTGCTTCTTGAATTTAGGGTAGATTTGCGCCGACGAATTGGGAGGAAGAGCTTGAACTCCTCAGGCATTTCGTCCTCGGAATATAATCTGAGGAGGAAGATGGCTTAGAATCTGTATTTTGTCTAGAAGGTGTGTCGAAGACTTTGAATCGGAAAATAGAATAGCTGATAAGAATAAAGCTCGTTGAAACTAAATTGAAAGTTGTTTGATTTTTTACAGTATGATGATGACTGAACTCGTTCAGTTTCTGTACCCAGTCTCAGGCCTCAATTAGAAAAGCTTTTTAAACATTTTTCCAACTAATTCGACCCCGTTTTCGTATTCTCTGAATAATCAAGCTCCAGGATCACCTATCGGCGTAGTAGATCCTCCTGATCCTGCAGTTGGCGTGTATCTGCATGCGAGTTGTCTCTACATAATTGCTGCCGTAGGCTCGTCTGGTAAAATCAGCAAGATTAAACTGTATCTGATTCCATCCTCCGGACAGACCGATCGGCATCGTTGTACAGAAGGGTCTGACCCTCGTCGTGCTCTGGAAATTGCTGACCCGAAACCGGCGGTGCATGTCCTTGTCGTCGAGGATCTGAATCAATAATCATAATGTTTATATCTAAAAAAACAGTTTTTAACACCTATGGTGCGATTACTTTGGAACTACTCGCCCGATTCCACTCAAATCTTTGGCCTGAACTGGGATCTCTTTGTAGACTTTGTAGGATGGATATAAAAAAGTGGGCTCAGAAGCGGTAAAAAAAATTACCGAAATGAGCATATTTCGTAGAATATCTTGAAGAACTGAAATTTGAGGTCATAACTAACAGTGATAATTCGATAATGAGCTTGTATGTGAAATTTCAGCCAAATTGGACGAGTGGTTTCAGATTTATCGTGCAAAATGTTGAGCTATTTGCATAATGCAGACTAGTAACAAGTCTGAAAACTTTTGTGTAAAAATTCAGATGATAAATCATAACGTCGATAATCAAATATATTAATAAATGAACAAATTTCATTTCAATAGAAGATAATAATGTTGGTTTGTATTATATCGGATGATTCACGGAACGGTGTATCATGTGATCTCTTAAAAATTATATAAATCACTCTGTAATTATCATTACAACTGATGAACTTTCATCTAATTCTGAGATATTCTTTTCAATTTCAAAATCACTAACGCCTCGATGAATTTGAGGGCTTTTTTCAGAGAAATTGACTACTTTTGGTAACATGTGGAGAAAATTCTTGACTCCGAGTGCTTTGAGGCGAAGCAAAAGGACGGATGTGAGATAATATCCACTGGGCTGCTTCGAATACCCAATAAACATCACTATCATCGTTTTTCCTCTCCCCTATAGCTCACCGTGATCTCAAAGGTGAAATATTTCTTCATGTTCTTGATAATCATAATCAAAAAGGGTAATTTTATGCCCAAAACTTTCTTCGGGTCTTGAGGACATGATATAAAAGTTGTAGCGACGTTCGTCCCAGCGATTTCCAAGACCAGGCTCTTCACCTCGTCGTCCGTTACGCGTTTGATGTAGCCATTCTTCACCTGCGACATAATGAAAGGGGTTTAAAATATAAATTCCGAGGACTCTCGACGGATTCAAGGGAAAAGTTTTCACCTGCTTATCCCAAATCGCTAAAGGCGAAGAGCCGCAGCTGTAGAGTATTGACAAAAACCCGCTTTGATAGGAACCGCGGAACATTATACGCTATTTCGCCCTCGTCTAATCAGCTTGAAAAGTTCTACTACCGAGAAACGTCAACGAAACTTTTTTCAAACCCGAATTTGTTTCATCGCCAACTCATAATTTTAGACTTTCGACTGTTCAGATGTTGAATTTCCCAAAAATTAATAAAACTCGATGATGAAGCGTTATTTTATATAAACGGAAAAGAATTTTGTCTCTATATCCACACTTTAATTCATCTCTCGCTAAGCATTTCATTAATCCTCCGTCTTTCGCTAGGAGTAGCAAAGTCCTTGACGATAGTAGCCGAAGGGTGAAATCCGACTGTAAAAATCCTGCCGACCCTGACGCCGTCGAGGGCGAAGGTCTGGGTCATAGTTATCTCTTGGATCTCCTTATTCAGTCTCCGATTTATCCTCGATTTGTTCTTATGGAATCTCTGGCGGCACACGACGTTGCTGAAAGTGATTAAAAAAAGCCCAAAATCACTCCGATAGAATCAAATACGGTCTCAAAATCAACGAAATTCACTTACTAGGGAAAATTTCCGAGGCCCGTGTAGCTCGGATTGATGCTAACGTCGTCCATGAATAGCTCGGGATACTCCCGCATGAATCTACTCTTCCGGTTTCTGCCCACAACCGATTTACCGGTTCCATAATCAGCCGCTGTCTGTAGATTAGCCCCGGATTTATGGCTTGCAGAGATGCTGACTGACTTCCGTGACGACCCAGAGCCGCTGGCGTGCAGAGTCGACGGTAATTTTTCAGGCGCCAGACTGTGAATGGACTTGAGAATCGAAGTGGCTGGTTTCAGGCTCTTTGGAAAGCCTGATTCATCCGGGCTCTCAGGTATTGATGACGAATCGGCCATTGAAGCGGATTTTGGGTCCAAGGATTAACTGGAAATTGAATTTTTATCAGCCAACTGAAACTTGACCAAAGAGTTCGCGAGGATTTGATTCAACGTTCTTCTTTTTGTATCGCATTTGCTTCTTTCTTTTTTATTATTTTTATCTAGCGTCCGACGCTGCGACGTTTGAAGTGATCAAGGATCCTCGGCGGTTGATTGTGGGGTAGAATGAACCCAGATCACGACCTACTCAAGGGCTCTTATCGTGCCTTGCACCAATATTGATTCCGTTTCTAGGACAATCAATAAATCCACTTTAGGCTCTGAGCTAGACCCCGACTCGTAAGGCTGAGTATGCCGAGAGTATTTCTAGAGATGAAGAGCATGATACTTTCTCGAAAAGCAAAATGATGAATTTCATGGGCGATTCTATCCCAATTAGGACTAAAAATCATGAAACAAAATTCGGAATCTGAATATTCCTGTAGATCAGGGATTGTATCGATGATGTTTGGATGAAACTGAGACGTTTCGGACGCTTAATTTCGAAATTTATGAAATCTAAGACCTTAGAGTGTATTCAAAAGGATTTTGAGATCTTGTGAATGAATAAAACCTCAGAGTTTTCAGGCGGAATCGTATTTTTAACCATTGACCTCCGATTTTTGTCGAGTATTGGATTTTTAATGTGGGGTTTGGCTTTTGTACAGTTTTTCAATTATCTTTAAACGGATTTTTCGACATTTGTACGTGACGCCAAAGTTTCAATTAAGTCCAGTTCAGATTTAGCAACGTTTATGAATTTTTCCGAGTACCTGAACCGAATTTCGGAAGTTTCTTTTTACCTCCTTTCCATCATTTCAAGTTATTATGAATTTAAAAAAAGTTTATTCATCAAATCGCTAAGATTTTCAGAGTTTTAAGTCCAATTTGTCACATTTTTTATAATACTATTTCATTTTTACTCGCTTTGGATGCATCAAAATTTTTACTGATCAAATTCATTGAACAAGTTATTTGTTAATTATTATCAATCATCTGAAAATTTTTAACCGAGGTGCTCAAGTTTTCGGAGATATTTTATTGAATTTGTCGAGTTCACATTTCGTTTCACATTTAGAAAGTTTCTTCTCCGTATTACTAATATTTGCTGATTGATTAATTGAAATTGATTGAAATATGACAACATTTCTCTACTAATTCAAGTTTCTCCAAATATCTACCTAAAATTTTCACGACTTTGTCAATTATTCAAGTTTTTCAGGGTTTGCTTCGTTTTCCAGCCAACTCATTACTTTCCTTCATTCCGAAACTTTAAGTATACTTCGAAGTATAAACTACCTTAACACTTAAATCTAAATCGTAGTCAAATTTCTATCAATCTAAGAGAACAGAGATTTTAAGAATTCCGTTCTATCGTCTATTCTTCCAACATTCTCCTTCTTCTTCTCCCTAATCTCCGCGTCTGTATCCCTCTGCTTGATGTTAGGAATCTCAAAGTTAGACGCAGCCCCAGTTGCACCGCCTTCCACCTTCCTTCTGGCTAATTTCTTGCTCCTATCCACGTTGTAGGAGAAGAAATTCGCCTCTCGTTTAGCCTGTGATATCTCGGTTCTCAGACGTTGCTTGTGAACCGCTCTCTCGTAAGCCAGTCTCTCGCTCAAGTGAACCCATTTGAATCTGTTTCGGATGTGAAAAATGGCAGGAATTAGATTCTCAGATCGTTATTTGAATACTTTTCTGCGCGATAGAAGATAGAAAATTTATTTTCGGGATTTGAGCTGGAATAACAAGTTTAAAGGGCCGATTTCTGATCTTGACAGCATAAAAACAGAGAAAAGAAAGTTCGGCAATTGATTTTTCTTGTTTACATTGAGAAAAGAAAATTCAAATTTCGTCTGAAACAAAGTTTAGAAATTGATTATTGTTTCAATGAAGAACGAAATACTGGGAGCTGTAATCAAGCGAATCCTCAACCTATACCTAGGAAGGTATTTAATGTTCCACATGAGATCGTAGAACTTGCTCTTCTTCCTGGTAGCTATCTGTTTGTTGTTCAATGTCGCAGCGACGTGTTTAGCCACCTTTTTGCTCTCGAACTCGATCCAGCCCTCGGTGAAGTGCTGAGCTGGTGTCTTTTTCCGTTTCTGTTTCTTTCCCTCTTCGACCTCTGCGAAATAAGATCACAAACTCACGAAAATGAAGCGTGTGAACCAAATTTCAGGTCGGAACATTAGAAACCTTCGGAGTACTGAATCACTACAGTTTTCGTCGTAAAGTCGAATAACTCGTACAATTATAAATATTTTTGGCTAAAATTGAGAATCTTGGTATTTTGCCTTTCAGCTGAATCAAGACATTCACTCAGATTCAAATAATTTTTTCCCGCGCTTGGCTTCACGCCATGTTTTCGAAAACTTGAAATACCTTTTGAGGTTAGGATCTTCGTTTCCCTATTTAAGTCAGATAAAAATTGATTCTTTACTCACTGGCTACAGCAGGCTGTAGATATACTCTTCCCAATTGTCCATATTCGGAAAAAATCTCCCTGACTTTGATGACATTCATGTATTTCGGTATCGTGGAAAGATAAACGATACCCCGTTTCTTTTTTCTCTTAGGTTTGACATCTTCCTCTTCGGAAATTTGTTCAGGTACCTCGGAATCAGACGCTTCCATAGCTTCGTCCTCACTTTCATTTTCCGAAGCTACAATATCATCGATTTTCTCATCCTTAGCCTTATTTTTCTTGCCTAAAACACGTGGCGAGGACTTGGCGGACGCCATTTTTTTTAATGCAGTTCGAAGTTAACCGCAGATCGAAATATGAACGGTTGCATCGTAGAATCGTTTAAACAGCGGCTAACTTCAGGAGACAGATTTGCAGTTCGATCTGTGATTCAATCAGTTTGGATGTCTCGAAAATCTAATGATCGGAAGTTGTCTACACTGCTTATCTTGCGATATAAAAATACCGTATATACATTCGAAATCGTATTTTGACCGATACTAGAAGCTTTGAGACTCCTCGATGCCTTCAGCCGTCGATATACGGCCAGCGCTCTGCGATTAATCGATGAATCGATATATTCGACTCACTGCTTTCCTCGATTGATCGATCTATCGCGCTGTTGATTATTCTTACTCTTAGGCTGGATTTTCATTGGCAGTATTTTGACGCGCGTCAAAACGCCGCAGCAGTGAAACGCCGCAGCAGCGAAATACTGCCAATGAAAACGTTACTGCAGCGGCAGCAAAACGACGCGCGTCCAGCGCCTACGGTATGGTCACGTGATTCGTCAGAGGTTCTCATTTGCTGAATTGACGTCTTACCTTGCACATTTATTTTCTCCCGCATCCCCTTCCACTTGTGGCTCTCGGTTGATGCCCGGCACGAATTTCACCGGTATATACACGCAAATGAGAACCTCTGACGAATCACGTGACCATACCGTAGGCGCTGGACGCGCGTCGTTTTGCTGCCGCTGCAGTAGCGTTTTCATTGGCAGTATTTCGCTGCTGCGGCGTTTCACTGCTGCGGCGTTTTGACGCGCGTCAAAATACTGCCAATGAAAATCCAGCCTTAGTCCTTTCAAGCGATAAATCGACAAATTCGATAACTCTAATTGCCGATTGATCGATTTGACGATGTTCCAATGGATACAAAACGCCGATAATTCGCCCAATCGATGGAATATTCAGCAATGCGAATTATCAAAAATGTCAAAATGCCATAATGAAAATTTTTCAGACCGTTTATTCGTTATTTCTGTACAGATTCCATATATGAATGTCGAGATTTAACAATCGTTTTATTGTCTTTTATAACGTTCTCAAATACAGGCAAATCGGTTATTTAATATCGTTATTTCGCTCCTACAGATCCAACAGAGGCAAATGATACAAAAAAAACATTTTTTCATCGATGTGCTTCAGTGTGACGTCTTTTTCAGACTACAAGAATTATGTTTATTATTGACAAAAAAGAAGTAAAAAATCAATAATTGTAGTCTACTTGAGTCCCAAGAAAACGTAAGAAAAAAGAAAAAAAAATGCAAAATCTGCATTTTCTAATCACTTTTCCGGACTGGATCCGATCCATTCACCGATATAACGATGGATTCACCATAGTGGGTTCGAGTCCCTGTCAATGAAGACGAACTCGGTGATATTCGTAGTTCTGCGATGAATACTGAAGAGAAGCACGAACGTGCGATGCCAAACGGCGAACGGAACGTTCGAATATTCCCGCGCTGCGAGTGTACCGCGTTACCCACAATTCATTGCGCATGCCCAGTGTCAACGCGCATCGGCAAACATGCCGGCGCGGCGGTCTAGTCGAACCTCGCGCCTAGTTCAGTGCATCTCGACCGGTGCTGTCGAGAGGATTCACGGGATCGGGTCTAACGCACGTTATCATCGACACAAAGTAGCGCGCGTTCATTGTCACAGTGTGATCTCAGGTCGTTTAATCTGTCCTCAACTCCCAGTGAAAAAAAAACGCGAAACGGTTAAAACGAAATAAAATCGAAGCGTGTTCAATCCGTCGAATCGTTCTTTTGTTTCCGCTAAATCGTCAACGTCCCTGAGGCATTATAAATAAACAAATGAAGAACTGGTGTCTTTTGTGCATATAAACAAACGAACGATAATAAATAGATGAAAGTCTATCGGTGAGAAGCCCGGGGGAAAATTGTTTGAAAAAATTAGAAAAACAGAAGAAGAAGAAGAATAAAGCGAAGGGAGTGAAAGATCGTCTTTTGTTTCTTCTCATCCTCGTAGATGGTCCCAATGCAGCAGCGATGCGAGTGGCTGAAAAATAGGATAAACCAATGATCAAAACCCGCGGCCAAGTGATCGAACAGTGATTGAATTGAATCTAATCTAAACTAACCTAAATTGAATAATAATCGTATTAATATCGTCCGTTAACGTTGAGCAGTTTCAATCGCAAGATGAGTGGACTCGCTCTGTATTTATTCGCCTTTTTTACCATCGGCGTCGGAGCGGTAGCTGCGGCTGGATTGAAATGTGACGCTGTCAGGCCGTACTTTGAGGCCCAGGGGTTTCCACCCAGCGATATACCCAGGGAGCCCATTTCGTGTGAGTAGTATCTCTTCTTTGTGGTCATTCGAGGTCTCTCATCGCGTTCAACTCCGGAACGTCGATGCGAAGGAATAAAGGATTGAAAATAATTCAACCAAAATTTTACCAAAGTTCATTACACATCGAAAAATTGACTTTTTCAAAAATCCGATTGTGTCTCTCGACGTCTCATTTTCTTCGGAGAGCAATTCTTCATCGTGTGAATGAGGGAAACTGAGAAAGAAAAATCCTGCGATGAGTTATGGTCGGTTATCGAAATTTAGCGACAATCTAGTCACTCTTTTGCTGATAACTTTGTCCAAAATTTTTTTTTTCCAATTTCCCTCATTCACACGATAAAGGATTGCTCTCCGAAGAAAATGAGACGTCGAGAGACATAATCGGATCAACACCGTGTATCTGAAACCCTTACAACGAGTGATTTTTGGAAGAGTAAATTTTTCGATGTGTGATGAACGTTGGATTTTTAATTATTTACTGTTTTCTAATTTTATTAATCCATTTTGTTGACGTTGACATTTTTTTAACTTCGTAAATGCGATTTTCAGTATTTTCATAAACGCAGTAAATTTTTTTACGGAGAGTGTTTTTTTTTCTTTGTTTTGTTAAACTTCTTCTCTTTTTTATCTTTTAATTATACAACATTAATTCATTCGTATTTCGTTTGATGTTAGGAAATTGTTTATTTGAACCAATGTAAACCGAGCGCGGAGAGATAGGTTCGAATGGAGAGCAAAAAAAAAAAAGAAGGAGAAGAGATTCAATTAAATCCAATCAGTCGATGTTTTAACACATATCACATATGTGTACAACAACGTATTTTGATAACTGAACTGTATCCATATACATCAATGTGTACACCGAATGCCGAAACTCGACACCACGTGTTCGATATAGTTGAATATACGAATCTAAACTCTCTTCTTCTCTCATGTCTGCATGTGTGTGCGCGTGTGTGTTTCTCGGTACGCTGTAAGTACGCATAGCTATCTTGTATCCTTCAAGAAACACACGTGAGTAATATCTGACCGAGAGCAGCTCGCCTCTCCGTTCTGTGTGACGTGTTTAGTATAAACAAAACACAGAACTCTTTCGCTCTCTCTATCTCTTTCTCTATGCTCTGCTTCGGTGATGACTGCTATTGTGATGGAGAAGACAGCCTTCATCCTCGATTCTTTTTCTCATTTATTTCTGATATACGTATGCAGTAGTGGAGCAACGAGAGATTTTCAGGTCGTATCTTGTGTTTTTCTCTTTCTTTTCCGCGTGCCTCGTATCAATTATTTAAGAATTGAAAAAAATAGTCAGGGAAGTCGAGGAAAATGAGTGAAATGGTTATAAAAAATCAGGGGAGTTGAAGAAACCAGTCAGAGTAGTCGAGGAGATTAAAAAAATGGTCAGGTAAGTTTGGGAAGTCAGAAAAAATTTTGGAGAATTTGGTCAGGGTAATTTGAAAACGTTTAGGTCAAAGTCAGAGAATTAATCTTAAAAAAATCGTCAGGGAAGTCAAGGAAAATAAGAAAAATGGTCATCATCAAAAGTCAGGGAAGTTAGGAAAGCTGGGAACGAATTTAGGGAATTGAAATAATAGTCACGGAGTCTAGGAAATTTGAAAAATGGTTATGAAAGGCAGGGAAGCTGGAAAGAAATAGTGAATTTTATCTTCTTATCTTGATAAAATAGTAATAAATACGAGAATTAAATTTTCCGCACGCCGTGCGTAAAAATAAAAAAAAAGTTGGTAACTGGACAAATGTAATAATTTATATATTTTTCTGTTCGAAGAACGTATTCTCAAAAATTCAGTGAATGACACAAAACAGCCCACGTTTAGGAAAACGTGGGCTGAATTTTTTTTTCTATTTTTTTTTCCCTTAATTCGGAATTTTCTAATTACAAAAACTGAAATTAACACAGGATCAAATTGTAAGCGTCAAATAAGAGTCATCGATGGTGAAACCGAACGTTTCCGAGTAAATTGAACCTCATTTGACGCTTGAAATTTGATCCTGTGTTACATAATTTCAGTTTCAAAAATTAGAAAATTCCGAATTGAGTGAAAAAAAAAAAATAGAAAAAAAAATTCGGCCCACGTTTTCCTAAACGGGGGCTGTTTCGTGTCATCCACTGGATTTTTGAGAATTTTTTCAGGTTTTTTTAAAAAGGGCATTCTCAATCAACTTCAAAAATGTATAACACAAATTGACGGTTTGATAAAAAAAATCTAAAAAAAATTCTGAACGCGTTTTTTACTGAGTAGAATATTAAAAAATAACATGGAATGATTTTGAGATTGTCGGGGTTTAACACTGGTCGAGTTGGCGTGGAATGCCCAATATATAATTATACATAAATAGAAATACATCAGGATGATTATAAATTCCTTCAATATCGTCAATGCATGATATATTATATATAATATAATAATAATATACATTATCTCAATATCGAAATACTCGGTAAAGATTAGATACAGCCGTCTACGAATAGCGAATCGCTTACCGCTGCCAGTAGTGTCGATCATGCGATGCTGTTTCTTTATATATCGTTTAGGTAACTCAAGATTTTATTACTGATTTTTTTTTTTTCGGAGAATCTATTCCAAATTATTCTTTTTTTTTCGTTTCCAAATAATTGTTTTATTCCAAATTCTTTTTTTTTTTCATTACGAATTTACTTTTTTTTTTAATTTCAGACTATTTTTTATTTATTTTATTCCACATTATTTCATATAATTCAACCTTATGTTTTTTTATTCAGATTATTATTTTTTTCTCATTATTTTCTTTATTTTTCAATACTTATTCTAGTATTTTCTCCGCTATTTCTCATTATTCGTTATTTCAAGGAGTTATCCCCTCGTGAATACCAATAATCGATATATAATACAACATTATTTCGAGTTGTATTAAAGAACCTAATTTCATTCATTATTGACGATCTAATTAAATCGTACCGGAAAGTACAAAGTACAGATGCAAAAATTTCCACGATTCCATTTATACCGAGAGTAACCCTGGACACTGGCCACTTGGTGCGCCTGAAGCGGGCAACCGTACGCACGGCACGTGCTAATTCTTATGGTACGTGTGTACGGTTGCCCGCTTCAGGCGCACCAAGTGGCCAGTGTCCAGGGTTACTCACGGTATAAAATACGAATGAACTGGGACAGTTGAAACGAATGAATGAATGGAAATTAAATCAAAATCCTATAAACGTAGATAGGTAGACATATAGATCGATTAAAGAATGATATACATAATATGAATAGTGTACAGAAACACGAGTAAATGTGTAAGCATAATATGCATAGTAATGCGCATGGGAAAAGCCGCTAAATAGTTAGTAGTGCCTCAGGTAGGTAGGGAAGGTAAGTAAACCCCTCCAGTCAGATTCTAGAACGCAGCGTAGAGAGTGTAAAGTATGTACACACGCATATCCTTCCTGTTTGGCTGTCTGCCTGCCTGCCTGCCCACGGTCGCCAAGCGCACAGTCTTTGATCTCGCACCGCCAGAAAGGCGGTGTGGGCTTGCTTTTACTCTCTTGACGGGGCAAAGCGAGGCGAGGCGAGGGTCTCCACACTCTACGTTACATACCTACCTACCTACCTACCCACCTATTCGTTCGCCTATCTTATTCCGTGTTTTTGCTGTTATACAGCCGATGATCGTCGTAATGATGTTTATACTTGCAATTAGTCCAGTCAAATTAAATATGAAAATATAGAGGATAGTGATTTGGCCGGATATCCGGCACGAGAAAATCGCCAAATGTTCGAGATTTTTAACATTATATTGTGAACTTTTACTTTCTGCTTCTTGTTACATTTTAATCACTTCAATTTTTCTGCATTTATAATTATCTTCTAAACAGTATAGTATAGTATAGTATATCGAAGATTATAGCTAGCAGCGAAAAGTGCTGAATTCAATTGAAATGAAAGAATAAGGCCGAAGTTTGAAATTTTTATGAAATATAAATGATTGAAAAATAAATTATTTCCGAGCTTTTATCAAAATTATAGACTGAAATCTATTCATTGAACGGACTGAAATTCCTGACCTCTAACTGGAAGGCTCGATCCGCCATGTTGAATCAAAGATGGTCGAATTTAGTTTTTTCATCATATCTCGACAACCATTGATCCTATCGTCTCAAAAGTTATGATAAAAAATGAAGCTTGTTAAATTCTGCACAACAAAGGTTTCATTCATTTTTCTCGTATTTTCGATAGTTTTTCACTAATACACCAGTTAATACGTACATGATTCTCGCAAGGTTCTGTTATACCGGAAATACAAAATATCTATACTTTCAGCACTGTTTTACACAAAAATAACGATCATGATGATGATGTTGAGGATGACAATAATCATATTATATCAATGTCTATGTATCATTGAGTATAATACGCGATTTTCTTGAGTTCATGAGTAGAAATACATGTGATGTGATCATGAAATGGCAAACGAACGACCGCATGAATTCAGGGGAATAAAAAATGTGTCATAAATCTTCGTTCTAACCATAAGCTTTAGCTCTTTTTGTTATCTATGTCGTTTTTTTTTTCAATCTGTGTTAAGAAAGAGAAAGAAATTGGAAAGAAATTGTGTATAATGTGAGAAATAAGAAATTAGACGTACATGTAGATAAAAAAATTATTTTATACACGTCCATGTGTACATGTAAAATGTTATATGGTACAAAGATAAAGGGAATCTCAACGACGATGATGACATAAAGTATATAACACAACGTATTCAAGTTGATTATTAATTTTTAAATGGAACGGGACCGTGCTTTGTTATCGTATCTCAAGCAGCGCGCTCCACGAAGCCCTTGGCCATAGAGAACTCATTTCTCCGATGCTGTGCCTGCATAGATTATAATATCTGAAAAGAAATTGATTTGTGTTAATAATCAGCTGAAAACTTTTGCCCTCTCTCTCTCGCTCTCTCTATACCCTCTACATTTATGTTTCTTTTCTATCTTCGTTATATTTTTTTGTGTCTCTATTTTACCCAATTTAGACATATATTGTCATTTCTCTTTCAACTTACGACGATCGTGTAACACTCGGTGTATCACCAAAGCTGTAATCCTTCTTTCTTACCATTCTCATCTGAAACTCTTTTTTTTTCTTTGATGTTTTATGTCGTCGCGTCGCGACGTTTTATCGACCGTCGTCCGTATTTATATTCGTTAGCATTCAATTTCGGATAAGACCGCAGACCACTGCAGTGATGTCATTCATGGATACATCAATCCCTCCGTTGATGATAATAAACGAAACTCACAACCCATCTTATTGCTTCGACTTATAAATTATATTCTGCCATTTTCATTGTATCATTTGTTACTTCATTTCAATCATTATTATTCCTCACAATTAGCTTAATCACACGAAATGATTCACCTATTCGACGAATTCGCGTATTCGACCAGTTTGACACAGTCAACGGGTTAGAAAATGAGTTGCGCGCGCATAATTCTGCGCAGTGGCTGCGCGCGCATGACCAAATTCACGTATTTATGCGCATCATGGTCTCAGAGAGGCCTGAGGTTCTGTTCTACTGTGGCCGTATTTTCATTAATAATTGTCTGTGACTGTAGTGAGTCACGATTAAGAGATGGAAATAATAATCGCAGACGACGACGACGAGAGAATGAGCTGGATACCAACGCATTATATAATTAACGAAGATTTATATTATATATGTAGAACAAGAGCGAGCAGCGAACCCGAAGCTAAAGTCTAGCTTTAGTCTTGAGTCGCTTGAGCCTATGAAAAGACGGGAGTTTTTACTAAATTAATTACGATCTTGTTGCTTTAATCTTGTCTCTTCAGCCTTCATTCTATCCCACTCAGATCCGAAACACGTGAACTCGTGTAGCGTTTCCATTTACATTTAGCTACAGTCTGAGTTAAACGTTGTTGATTGAACAAAAGAACAGACAAAAAAAAAGTAGTGAAGATATGTATGCGGTGTAGTTGGGATATTTGAATGAAAAACTTTGAATAACGATGTGAAAGAACGAGGAAAGAAGATAAGAGAAATTTTGACATGGACATAAAATTAAAATAAACGTTGTGTTTTGAAGAGACTGAATATCTGTTTAAAGATAAAACGCAACCCCGTTGATACCGCATAGTTTTAAAAGCGATTTGAGGTATTCGTGGTTATCGGTGATGCAGTTGATGGCTTGGCTCTAAAAGATCGTAATAAAAACTGCATTTTGAAAACTGTTAAAATTCTATACTTCAGAGGGATTTTTTTTTTTACGGCACAGGAATTAAAAAGTCACTTTTTGACGCCTGTTTTCGTTCCGGCAAGTGGCACTTTATACCGCTAAGTTCAAAGTTGCGGTATAAAGTCTTGATTCCGCAACTTTGATGCGCAGTTCGAAGTGCTCATGTCAAAGTTGCCGAATAAAGTCTTCATACCGCAGGTTACCCCCTCTCTACTACCTTTTACAGCAGCTCCTATACGCAGTTCGTGCGGAACTCAACTGGCGTCAAAGTGACTATTAATTCCTTTTCCGTAAAAAATATTGTATGGGGCGCGCGCAGAAAGTAACTGTTCGGTAAGGTTATGTTTTTAGTACTCGTCGTTGCTTTACAAGGCTCGCTAGGTAAAACCAACGGCTCGTACGAAAAACATAACCTTGCCGAGTAAACAGTTACTTTCTGCGCATGCCACATAAATATCTATTATTCGACACCAATCGTTTTACTGTATATGTACAGGGTGAGTTTTCTTCGGGTCCGGATGGGGGAGGGGTTTATCACTGCTGATGCTCCGCCCGTTGATATATCACATTGTCATCAAAATCTAACTTTACGTATATGTGAATATCCAAGAAAAATTTTACTATCAATATTGCATTGATTGTTGAGAAAAAAATGCCAATCAATTCAAATCTTACAAGAAGATAACAAAGTAATCGTGCCATTGTTAGTTAGGTTTTTTACTTAACTTTATTTTTTTTAATTGATATGTGATGGAAAAATACATAAGTAAGGAAATCGAAGCCGCTTCTATTCGCAGAGAGGAAGGGTATATCACTAGCTCCTTGATATTAATACGCCACACAGCCTCCCATCTTCTCATCGTTCATGAGATTCTCAACTTCTTTTCGCTTACTCTTCTCTTCTCTCTCTACTACTACTACTACTATTACAGAATGTCTATCTTATTTCTCTAATCTATCTATCCATCTACTTATGTTACTATATACTTATACTTATACATATAGTATAATAGTCGGGGTCGCACACCGGCCATCGCATCTCTCCGGGGCTAATTCTGAGTCAGCGAAATCTTAATTCATTCGATCCCTCACTCACTTGCGCCTTAGGCGGATAGGGATGCACACCTTCTTTCGTACGTGTATAATTTATGTATCATACCCATATATATGGGGCATTCCACGTCAAACCGACCCCTCATGAGCGTGACCCTTTGGGATTTCGATGCCCGATGGATTTTTTTTGGTTCGTTTTGGTCAAAAATGATGCCACTAATTTTTTTTTTTAATTTTTCCGACATTTTTGAAGGTCGTATGGTGACATGAAATATCATCATCAAGATGGACGTTTTTAAAATCGCTGATTTTTTTTGTGTGTAAAATCAGGGACTCGAAAACACATCGTTCGGTCATAGTCCGATCATGGGATGAAAATGCTAACATTTTTATTTTTTTTTTTTATTTTTGATTTTGAACAAAAATACCAAAAAAATTCTAATCATGGTTTTTTGTAGTAAAAAATAAAACAAAAAGAAACTTTGTCTTGGTGAAATTTGATTTTCTTGTTGGTTCGAGAGTAAAACGCCAAAAACTATGCTTGATTCGAAAAAAAAAACCCAATCAACGATAATACAACGTATTTATACGTATTCATGTCTTGTCTTTAATACTTATACCGTATTTCGTATACAGTCCGTGACCCCAGTATCCAACCCGCGTCCGCGTTAGTCTTATTTGTTTAATTGAAAAACAAGGCTCTACTTAATTTTTTTTATCTTTATTTTATTTTATTTTTTTACCTTTTTTTTGTAATTTGAAGAAGGACAAGATAGAATTATTTTTATAAAATATTTTCTCACAGTATCAAGATATTTGACTAAAAATAGTTTGTGTTTTTCTATCGAGAAAAATTCTCATGGTGGTGACTGGGTGGAAAAACTAGAAATAATCTAGACTCATAGATTATATTACGTATGTAGTTACATTGTCATTCAAAAAACGAACCAATGAAGTTTTCAATAATAGTGTTGATTCCATTCATTTATTATTTTTACTCTCGTTTTTTACTTTTTAACAAAACTTTGATATTCAATCATTTGAAGAAGATAAAACGTCAATTTTTAGTCATTTGAAACAAAAGAAGGTAAGGATTTTCATTTATTTGAATTAAAAAAAAAAAAAACAATAATTCTCTTAGTCATTTAGAAAGAAGACTAAATTTGATAATTACAAAAATGAACAAAAAAGCGAGAACAAAAAATCAGCGAAGCTGACGACTTTAATGACGAGCTTCGAATTTTTTTCTTCTTCTTCTCTATATACGTAATGTGATCGTTTTATTCGTTTTATACATTTTCTTTATTGCACACGTCATATTAGTTTTTCATTCTTCATACTATCTTCCCGTCTTATTTATCACATAATTTACTGTCGAATCATGTGTACCAGATTCGATGAATAGCAGTATGGGAGTGGCGCGGTACTCGAACATAATATAGAAGCAATATAAGCAATAAGTGTCTCGAGTCGATCATCGTGCGTGGGATCGCTAATCCCCTTCGTACAATACCAATAGTTAATTTCATCTCATCGTTCAACCCAGAATAGGAAATAAAAAAAATACATAAGAAATTTCCTTTGTAAAATGCAGGCCGCAGGTCAAAAAAAGGCATGTGGGAATATACGTCTTGCAGACGTGGGTGTCGATGATGATAAGATATATTTTTCATATACACCAACGTTCAGGATTATGGTTATTTAATATCTACCTCTCCCCCGCCCCCCCTAACCCTCCGTATCTCTCTTCGAGACTTCAGTTGAAATATTTTATCATTGAATATACAAAAATAATTATGTATTATCTCATATGTGACGTGTCGTCGTCGACGCCTGGCGCCTATATTATCCAAAAAAACCGGAAATATCGTGGGGACTCGGGTGATAGAGCAGCTAAAGGGGTGGGTCCGATGATCAATCACTAGGACGATATCGGTCGAAATACACTCCCCCCTCTCTTTTACCACTTTGACAGATCCAATGTGTCACCGGGTGAACCGTTGCGCTATCGTAGTAGGGGACCGAAACAGGAGCACATATATATTTATATATATATATATAATATATATATGTACACTGATGGCCCATGGGAGCATAGAGAATTCCATAAAGCCTTAAGCCATGAGCCATTAACAGAAGACAGAGGAGATTCGGATTAATAGATTGATAGACACTATTCGTTAATTCGCGGAGACAAAAGGTTCGAAATAAAAAAAAATTGATGGAAGTCGGTAGAATACCCAAAGGTGAATGTTTTACATGGTGGCCACTCGTCAGGGAAAACAGGGAAATCAGGGAAAAGTCAGGGAATTCGAAAAATGGTCAGGGAAGTCAGGGAAATGTCAGGGAATCCGAAGAACAGTCAGGGAAAAGTAAAGGAATTTCATGGTCATATGAAACAATTAGACAGAATAAAAGATCCCCAGCGACATTTATGCAGTCAAAAGTATTCTCAAAAATCATTTTCTTTCACCATGGATTTAGAGCATTATTATTACATACTCGAATAACCACTTTCGTCCAAATTTCAGTCAGGGAAAAATTATATTTAGGTCAGGAAAAGTCAGGGAAATGTCAGGGAATTTTTTTTCCGCAAAAAAGTGGCCACCATGTTTTATTCGGTGAAATATATTGATTTTTATCCTACTACGATAAAATTACCATATTTCACCACTGAAACGCGGGTCTAAAGGCATCGATTTCGGACCAGAGGGAAGAAAAGTAAATTTTGAGGAAAAAAAGTAAATTGCCGGGCAAAAAATTGCACTTTTGTGTCTGACCCCGAGCCTGATCTAATTGGCTGTTCATTTTTCCCTTATTCTGACTCTGATACACGCATGATAATGCTTCTGAAATTTTTCTTTTCTATATTTTCTACAATGAACAAAGTTTTGTATATGATATAAATTTTTGAAAATTTAAGTTCTTGTTTCCAACGAAAACAAAAAACAATCCAATTGTTATAAAATTAGTTCTGTCAAAGAGAAAAAAAAATGAAATTCTCTCGACTCCATATTTATAACCTAGTTAAAATTGCATATGTCACAAACGTTTTCCATGCAAAAAAAAAAAGAAAAAAAGACAGTCAAAAGAGGGGAAATAAATACAGAGTTTTAGAGAACGATCGTTGATTTTTGTGTTTCTTTGTCTGTCTACAACAAATATTCTTATCTTACAATACGAAAAGAATCATGAAACAATGTTTTCGTTATTTCAAGCAAATCAACAAAATTAAAAAAAATCATAGAATGACAAATGAGAAAAAATTCTATAAAAATATAGGTAATGTCAATTCTGTAAAAACGAATAAAATTTCATTTCAATTCAATTATTTACAATAATTTTGTAACAAAAAGAATCAAATTTTAATAATAATCATTAAATTATTGAAAAAACTGATGAGAAAAATTAACGGACGATCCGGGAAT